>JAYMTA010000364.1:0-30456 GCA_036897625.1 Pelargonium cotyledonis | reverse complement strand
GTCATTTGTGTTTGTAATATGCATTTTATTATATAGATTGTATTTAGTCTTTTCTTCTTTTGGTTTCATTTAAGCTTTATGAATTGGTCATCATATGAAGTGTGGGTGTATAATAATTTACTTGTTATTGTCATTATCAGTCAATGTGTACATTATTTTTGTCCTCCTGTTATCTTCCAAATCCAAAGCTACCAGTCATTATTCTAGTCCATTTTTTGTAAAACTCAGTTACTAATTTAACACCCAAATATCTCATGACTTTAGTCTGTCAAACCTTTTTATTCAGATTGATGTATAAACAGTACTGTTGTTATTGAATAAAACAACTGAAATAACCCTTGTAAACCTGAACCGACCCGAACCTCTTTGGACCGGGCGGGCGGGTGGGCTTTAGGTGAAGGAGTTGTGAACTGTAGCCCACCCAATTGTGATTGCGGTTTGGGCTTGGGCGGCTCAACAACGGGACGGTTTCGGGTCCAGTTGGTGGTGTTGGGTTTTCAAGTTGATATATACGTTGCTTTCAAGGTTTTTAAAGCCCTTGTCCTCAACCAGCACATTGATTTGAAGCTCTATGCAACATTGACCACAAGAACATATACATACTTAATACCACAATAGTAAGGACTGGACATTTGGATAGAACTCACAGTTTAAACTCACACTTGTCTTCTTCTTCTTCGAATTGATACAGAATTTAACTTTTGGAGTACAAAGATCTTTTACTACCTCGCTAGCATTTGACTATTGGACTATATACATACTTTCCAGTCCCAATTCAAAGCCACATAAAGGCCATGCTTGACTTGGCAAAACTGTTGCACCATAGAGGTTTCCAAGTAACTTTTGTTAACACAGAGTTCAATCACAAGCACTTTCTCAAATCTAGAGGTCTTCGTTCCCTTGATGGCTTGCCTGGCTTCAGATTTGAAGCTATTCCAGATGGCCTCCCTCCCTCAGACGCCGAAGCCACTTATATCAACTCTGTAAGGCTTGTAGACATACCTTATTGCCTCCATTTCGCAACCTTGTTGCCAAGCTCAATGAGTCTGCACCAGTAAGTTGCATAATATCAGATGGTTTCATATTGTTACTCAGTTCCTCACTAGCTGAAGAATTTGGAATTCCTATTGCACTGTTCTATACCACTGCAGCGTGCGCTTTAATGGGATTTAAATAGTTTGGTGCATTGATAGAGAAAGGCCTAACACCACTCAAAGGTACCAACAATTATTGTAGAATATGGATGTTTTCTAAATATGTTTTCATGCTCATTTGTGTTGATCCTATTCCTACACTTTGTGCTTTGACAGATGAGAGCTATTTAACGAATGGCTATCTGGACACAGTTATAGACTGGATCACGGGCATGAAAGATACTCGTCTGAGGGATCTCCCGGGCCTTGTTCGAACAACAGATCCAAATGATCTTATGTTTCAGGTATGCATGCATGGAGCAGAGCAAGCTCCTAAATCATCAGCAGTGATTGTGCACAGTTTTGATGCACTGGAGGGAGATGTTTTGGATGCTTTCTCATCTATGTTCTCAAATAAAGTTTATGCCATTGGTCCACTTCCATTGCTTCTCAACAGATTACCACAGCACAGCCCTTTAAAATCCATAGGACACAGTCTATGGAAAGAAGACACTGAGTGTCTCTTATGGCTTAACTCATGGCCACCCAACTCAGTGCTTTATGTGAATTTTGGCAGCATAGCTGTCATGAGTCCTCAGCAACTTATTGAGTTTGGTTGGGGCCTAGCTAACAGCAAACACCCGTTTCTGTGGATCATTAGACCTGATTTGGTACACGGCGAATCAGCAGTTCTGCGTCCTGAGTTTGTGTCTGAAACTAAAGAGAGAGGTATGGTGACAAGCTGGTGTCCACAAGAGCAAGTCCTTAACCACCAATCACTTGGAGGGTTCTTGCCTCACTGTGGATGGAGCTCAACAATTGAAAGCATGTCAGCAGGAGTGCCAATGCTTTGTTGGAAATGTTCATCAGATCAACCAACAAACTGTAGGTACATTTGCAAGGAATGGGAGATTGGCATGGAGATTGATAGTGATGTGAAGAGAGAGGAAGTGGAGGAGCTGGTGAGAGAGGTAATGGAGGGAGAGAAGGGCAAGAAAATGAGAAGCAAGGCCTTGGAGTGGAAAAGAAAAGCAGAGGAAGCAACTGACACAAATGGTTCATCTTCCATTGCATTAGACAAGCTGGTGGATCAAGTTCTTTTGTCTAAAGAAGCTGTATCAAAAAAAGACTTGAAATCATGATGTATTTGTTGCCAATTCTATTCCAACATGTTTTTTGTATCATTGTCTTGTAATAAAAGTAGATGGTTCTGATGCAACATTGTTTCACTTATGCATGGATGCAACAGAACAAGCTACTAAATCCTCAGCGGTAATTGTACACAGTTTCAATGCATTGGAGGGAGATGTTTTGGAGGCTTTCTCATCCATGTTCTCTAAGGTTTATGCCATTGGACCTCTTCCATTGCTTCTCAATGAAATACCAGAGGGCAGTCCTTTGAAATCCATAGGACACAGTCTATGGAAAGAGGACACTGAGTGTCTTCAACCCAACTCAGTGGTTTATGTGAATTTTGGTAGCATAACTGTCATGACTTCACAGCAGCTTCATGAGTTTGCTTGGGGACTTGCAAACAGCAAATCCCCATTTTTGTGGATAATTAGGCCTGATTTGGTGATTGGTGATGAAGCTGTAGTTCCCCATGAGTTTGTTGCTGAAACTAAAGAGAGAGGTTTTGTGACAAGGTGGTGTCCACAAGAGCAAGTCCTCAATCACCAAGCAGTTGGAGGTTTCTTGACACACTGTGGATGGAACTCAACCATTGAGAGTGTCTGTGCAGGAGTGCCAATGATTTGTTGGCCATTTTCTGGAGACCAATTGACAAACTGTAGGTACACTTGCAAGGAATGGGAGATTGAATTGGAGATTGATAGTGAGGTTCAGAGAGATGGAGTGGAGAAGCTTTTGAGAGAAGTAATGGAGGGAGAGAAGGGCAAGAAAATGAGAAGCAAGGCCTTGGAGTGGAAAAGAAAAGCAGAGGAAGCAGCTGGTTTACATGGCTCATCAGCCATGGCTTTGGATAAGCTGGTGACAGATGTTCTTTTGTCAAAACAATAAATTGTATCAATAGTAGTACTGGTTTGCATGTCTTATTTCACATGTTTTATTCAATAAGAACAGTACTGTTAATACATCAATATGAACAAGAAGGTTGGACACACTACAGTTATAAGACATTTGGGTTTGACTAAAAATAGAAAAGATTAATGATTGGTAGCTTTGGATTTGGAAGACAAGTTTGGGCAAAAATAATGTAGTCGTTGACTGATAATGACAAGCACTTGTAAAATTATATGGTCACAGTTCATATGTAGACAAACTCAGGAAGCTTTAATGAAACCAATAAGATAAAACATAAATGACAATCTATATACCAAATACTACAGAGACTGTAACTTATTGGTTGATTGATCACAACAAGATCTTTGGTGGTAAAAGCAATCATGAGCCAAAAGCAACCACAAAGGACAGACACGACTTAGAGACCACTAAGGGTGTGAGAGAAGAGAGAAAAACTTGAAAGACAGGAAGACATGATCACTAAAGTGGCTTTAACTATGTCCTTTTAGGTAAAAGAACTTGATCCACCAACTTGTCTAGAGCTATGGAAGATGATCCTTGCATGCCAGTAGCTTCCTCTGCTTTTCTTTTCCACTCCAAGGCCTTGCTCCTCATTTTCTTGCCTTTCTCACCCTCCATCACTTCTCTCACAAGCTTCTCCATTTCATCACTCTTGACATCACTATCAATCTCCAACCCAATCTCCCATTCCTTACAAATGTACCTACAATTTGTTAGTTGATCTGCCAAAAAAGGACAACAAAGCATTGGTACTCCTGCTGAGATGCTCTCAGTGGTTGAGTTCCATCCACAGTGTGTCAAGAACCCTCCAACTGATTGGTGGTTGAGGACTTGCTCTTGTGGACACCAACTTGTCACAAAACCTCTCTCTTTAGTTTCTGCAACAAACTCAGGAGGAACAATAGCTGCATCACCAATCACCAAATCAGGCCTAACTATCCACAAAAATGGGCATTTGCTGTTTGCAAGTCCCCAAGCAAACTCATTTAGCTGCTGTGCAGTAATGAAAGTTATGCTACCAAAATTCACATAAACCACAGAGTTGAGTGGCCAAGAGTTGAGCCACTGAAGACACTCAGTGTCTTCTTTCCATAGATTGTATGCAATGGATCTTGAAGGGCTGTTTTCGGGTATTTTATTGAGAAAAAATGGAAGAGGACCAATGGCATAAACATGTGGGAACATGGATGAGAGAGCATAAAAAACATCTTGCTCCAGTTCATCAAAACTGTTTAACACAATTGCTGTGACCTTGGAAGCAGTATCAGCTGAGTTCATGCAGAAGTCAAATAAGGGATCCTTCGGGTCTGTGGTACGAACAAAGCTTGGAAGATCTCTCAGGCGGACATTTTTCATACCTGGGATCCAATCTATACTTGTGTCCAAATAGCCATTTGTTAGATAGCTCTCATCTGCAAAGAGGAAAAGAAAAAAAACGAATTGTAAGTACTTAGTATGTGGATCTTTAATTACATATAGCCTCTTAATGTTATATTTACCTTTGAGTGGAGTGAGGCCTTTTTCTCTCAAAGCACCATAATGTTTAAACCCCATAAAAGCGCACGCTGAAATGGTAAAGAACATTGCAATAGGAATTCCAAGTTCATCAGCAACTTTGGGTGAAAAGGGCATGAAACCATCTGAGACTATGCTACTAAGTGGTGGAACATTTGAGGTTGCAGTATCATTCAACTTGGCAAGAAGATTGCGAAAAGGAGCCAACAAGTTGCCACTGGCTATAGCCTCACAGAGAAATCATATCTTGGGTGGCATCAACATCTGAAGGAGGTAGGCCATCTGGAATAGCTTCGAACCGAAAACCAGGCAATCCATCTAAGGCCTTAGGACCTCTAGATTTGAGCAGGCGTCTATGGTTGAACTCGGTGTTCACGAAGGTTATGTGGAAACCTTTGAGGTAGAGAAGCTTTGCCAGGCCTTGCATTGCCTTTATGTGGCTTTGAGCTGGGAATGGGATACAAATGGCATGTGGCTTGCAAGATGCACCTTCTGCAGAAATCATCTTCTCTTTGTTGTGCCCTTGTGATGCTCTTTGCAGGCTATTTTATAAATGTGGACAACTAGAAAACAAACAGCAGTAGGTGTGTTTGGTAAATTATTTGGAGTGTTTTTCAATACTCTTTAGCACATAAAACAAATTCAAATGATTTCAATATTTTTATGTGCATGGCAAAAAACTCATGCTGTGCTGTTCCATGTTATTATAGTCTGACATTAAATAATCAACAGTGTTACAGTAATTCACTCATTTGTATAAAATTAAAAGCTTGTACACTTATTTCTACAAAATTTCTTACAAGTGGCCTATTTGAAGATATTGTTAAAATTCATGCACCTTTCAGGTGCTTGTCTCATTAAAACATCAATGTATAGTATAGTGTCTGGCCAAAAATTCATGCTGTTCTGCTCCATTTGACTATTTCAGCTGCATTTTAGTACCAACAGTGTCTTGGTTTTATATAACAGACCTGGCTATGAATATTTGAACCAGATTCTATAGTTACAACTTACAATGTTACATATATCATACAACTTAGAAGCATCTACATTTAGTACAAGACAATGATAAAAAAAGACATGTTTAGATATAATTGGCAACAAGTTCTTATCATGATTTAACTATTTTTGACAAAAAGAACTTGATCCACTAGCTTGTCTAATGCAATGGAAGATGAGCCATTTTTGCCAGTAGCCTCCTCTGCCTTTCTTTTCCACTCCAAGGCCCTGCTCTTCATTTTCTTGCCCTTCTCTCCCTCCATTAGTTCTCTCACAACCTTCTCCACTTCCTTTCTCTTGACATCACCATCAATCTCCAAACCAATCTCCCATTCTTTGCAAATGTACCTACAATTTGTCGGTTGATCTGAAAAGCATGGCCAACAAATCATGGGCACTCCTGCAGAGATGCTCTCAATAGTTGAGTTCCATCCACAGTGTGTCAAGAACCCTCCAACTGCTTGGTGTTTGAGAACTCGCTCTTGCGCGCACCAACTTGTCACCATAGCTCTTTCTTTAGTGTCAGTCACAAACTCTGGAGGCAGAACAGTTACTTCACAGTGCACAAGATCAGGTCTAATGATCAACAGACAAGGGTGTTTGCTATTAGCAATGCCCCAACCAAACTCGATAAGTTTTTGAGGACTCATGACAGCTATGCTGCCAAAATTCACATAAAGCACTGAGTTGGGTGGCCACAAGTTCAGCCACTGAAGACACTCATTATCATCTTTCCATAGACTGTGTGATATGGATTTCAAAGGACTGTCTTCTGGTATTTTGTTGAGAAGCAATGGAAGAGGTACAATGGCATAAACTTTAGAGAACATGGTTGAGAAAGCATCCAAAACATCTCCCTCCAATGCATTGAAACTGTGTATAAGAACTTCAGAGGATTTAGAAGCTTGTTCTGCTGCATCCTTGTATATGTCAAACATAAGATCATTTGGATCTGTTGTTCGAACATAGCTCGGGAAATCCCTCATTCGGATCTCTTTCATGCCCGGTATCCAGTCTATAACTCTGTCCAGATAGCCATTCGTCAAATAGCTCTCATTTGTCAAACCATAAACTGTCATATCCACAAGATTCTACAAGAAACTAACTGATATGGACACTACACATATATAGTATCAGAAAATAGCTGCAAACCAGTAAATTGTGTCTAGTGCTTATAGTGTGTATACTAGTTTCAGTGTTTTAATACCTTTGAGTGGTGTTAGGCCTTTCTCTCTCAATGCCCCAAGCTGTTTAAATCCCATTACAGTGCACGCGGCCATGGTAAAGAACAGCACAATAGGAATTCCAAATTCTTCAGCAACCAAGGAACTGACTAGCATGAAACCATCTGATACTATGCAACTGACTGGTGCAGATTCATTGAGCTTGGCGACAAGGTTGCGAAATGGAGCCAATAAGGTATGTCTACAAGCTTCACATATATGATATACGTCTTGGGAGACTTCGGCTTCGGAAGGTGGTTGACCATCTGGAATAGCTTCAAATCTGAAACCAGGCAAGCCATCAAGGCAATGAGGACCTCTAGATTTGAGAAAGTGCCTATGGTTGAACTCTGTGTTAACAAAAGTTACGTGAAAAACTCTATGGTGCAATAGATTTTCAAGTTGAGCTTGCCCGACTCGTCCCACGATTTCATTTTATGTATTTTGAATTTATAAATTTTCAAGTTGAGTTTTACGAGTCCGTGAGAGTTCGGATACAAACAGCAAGTCCTGATGCACCAATCTGTTGGAGGGTTCTTGACACACTGTGGATGGAACTCAATCCTTGAGACCATCTTGGCAGGAGTGCCAATGCTGTGTTGGCCATATTTTGGAGACCAGCAAACAAATTGTAGGTACACATGCAAGGAATGGGAGATTGGGTTGGAGACTGAGAGTGATGTGAAGAGAGAGGAAGTGGAGAGGGTTGTGAGGGAGGTGATGGAGGGAGAGAAGGTCAAGAAAATGAGAAGCAAGACCTTGGAGTGGAAAAGAAAGGCTGAGGAAGCTGTTGGCATAAATGGCTCATCAACAATTGCTCTTGACAAACTGGTGGATCAAGTTCTTTTGTCTAAGAAAACTTGAAATCTCATATCCAAAAACTGTTTTTGAAGCCAAGATTGCTTTGGTTCTTGTGATATTTACATCTTTGATCTTTATAATAAGTGACAAATTTTAAATTTTCCATTAATACTCTACCTAACTGTCAAATGCATATGTACATATACGAGATTACGAAGCCTCGCAGAATCTTTGCTCGTAAGATCACAAAATTAAATAAACAGACATTTAAATTGCTGTTGAGATCAGACACCAAACTTAATTATGACTTCGCTATTAGTTTTTGGGAGCAAAATTGAAAACGCATGTGCTCTTAAATGAAACGAGAACTCTCAAATACACGCGCAGCTGGACCAATCATCGGCTTGAGAAATTATTGAACACTTCAAGTTTATATGATCGCGGACCAAGGGCTAGCCAAAAAGTTAGTATAAATTGTATTAAAAAGTAGGTTTTTGCTCAAATATTGTTTAGAGCCACTCTTTAACACACTAGCCAGACATAGATTTCTCTATGTAATTTTTGGTGTTTTCTTAGATTGAGTTAGATTAAAACGGATCCATTGAACATAATTTTAAATTTTCAACATAGCGCAAACTCAACCATGAACATTAAATTATATATACCCCTAGTAACAGTTAATCACAAGTAGTAACGGTTCCGTACCTTTTATTAACTAGTAACTATGACCTTTTCAACAGAGCGCAAACTCAACTGATTGTTATGTTGATAATCTTTTATTTCCTCCGTCCCAAAATGAGTGTCCTCTTTTCTATTTTGAGAAAAAATTAAGGAGAAGTTAGTTAGTGTGGTATGTTTACTATTGTATCCTCATGATCATGTGTTAAGAGATCCTAACTAACTTTTTATAAGGATATTATTGACAATTCATGCATAACTAATTTACTAGAAAAGAAAACAAGACACTCATTTTAGGACAAAAATGCAAGAGAAACAAGACACTCATTTTGGGACGGAGGGAGTATATCAAATTATATATAGTGCAAAGAATCATCTCAACAACAAACTTAAACTTATAATTATTAGTTTTATACTCCATATAAATAAAGAATATGAATCATGATTGTTTTGACGTAAAATCAAACCAGTGATGTATTTGTAACAATACTGATATGACTCATGAATTCATAATTTTAATGTACTATCACAACTCCATCTGTGACTTAATCTTCTTAATATTATATATATATTTCAAAAAATAGTAATCAATGATGTCACATTCTCGTATTGGCTTATTTAAACTTACCAATAGTGAGAAGAAGAGTTACTTTCAGAAAAGAAAATTCAACCCATTTTTTTTAATTATATAAATTACAAGACCTCGATACTCATGTAGTATATATATATATACAGGACTTGGAATCATGAAAATTCATATCAATCTTAACCACACCGAACCAGAGATAGCAAAAATGGATACCAAAAACAAGCCTCATGCCATTTGCATCCCATTCCCAGCTCAAAGCCACATCAAGGCCATGCTTGACTTGTCCAAAATTCTATACCATTATAGAGGCTTCCATGTAACTTTTGTCAACACTGAGTTCAACCACAAACGTCTTCTCAAATCCAGAGGTCCCAACTCTTTAGATGGATTGCCAGGATTCAGATTTGAAGCCATTCCTGATGGCCTCCCAGAGTCAGATCTTGATGCCAACCAGGACTTGGAGGCTCTCTCTCATGCCTGCAAAAACAATTTATTGGCTCCATTGCGAGACCTTGTTTCCAAGCTCAACAGCTCCACAACTGTCCCTCCTGTGACCTGCGTTGTCTCGGATGGTTTCATGTTGGCAAGCTCAATTCTTGCTCATGAACTTGGTATTCCTGTTGCTTCCTACTTCACCATCTCTGCTTGTTCTTTGATGGGAATGAGACAATATCGTGCTTTGAGAGACAAGGGCTTGACTCCACTTAAAGGTACGAAACATGTTCGGTAATTTTTCAAGTTTTTCTTAGAGAACAGAAAACAGAAAATGGAAACAAGAAACAGAAAATGAAAACAATTTCTACAACACAACGAACACTAAGCTTTTCATTCTTGATATGTTTTTCTTTTTAGACTTCGTGTTGGATCTAACACTTTGTGGTTTGACAGATGAGAGCTACTTAACGAACGGGTATTTGGACACAGTCATAGACTGGATTCCGGGCATGAAAGAGATGCGTCTGAAGGATCTACCAAGCTTTGTTCGAACAACGGATACAAATGACAACATGTTTTCCTTATGCATGGAAGCACCAGAGGAGGCTTCTAAATCCTCAGCAATTATAGTCCACAGTTTCAATGCATTGGAAGAGGAAGTCTTGGATGCTCTCTCACCCTTTTTCTCCAAAGTTTTTGCCATTGGACCTATTCCATTGCTTCTAAACAAAATACCACAGCACAGCCCTTTAAACTCCATAGGACACAGTCTATGGAAAGAGGACACTGAGTGTCTCCAATGGCTCAACTCTTGGGCTCCCAACTCTGTGCTTTATGTCAACTTTGGCAGCTTAGCTGTCCTGACTCCTCAGCAATTCACTGAGTTTGCTTGGGGGATTGCAAATAGCAAGCACCCATTTTTGTGGATAACTAGACCTGGTTTGGTGATTGGTGAAGAAACAATTTTGCCTCATGAGTTTGTAATGGAGACTAAAGAGAGAGGCATGGTGACAAGTTGGTGCCCACAAGAGCAAGTCCTGAACCACCAATCTGTTGGAGGGTTCTTGACACATTGTGGATGGAACTCAATCCTTGAGAGCATCTTGGCAGGAGTGCCAATGCTGTGTTGGCCATATTTTGGAGATCAACAGACAAATTGTAGGTACACATGCAAAGAATGGGAGATTGGGTTGGAGATTGATAGTGATGTGAAGAGAGAGGAAGTGGAGGAGCTTGTGAGAGAACTGATGGATGGAGAGAAGGGCAAGAAAATGAGAAACAAGGCCTTGGAATGGAAAAGAAAAGCAGAGAAAGCTACAGCCATAAATGGCTCATCTTGCATAGCACTGGATGAGCTTGTGGATCAAGTTCTTTTGCCTAAAAATACATGACTTATAAGGAAAAGGAATATTTTAGCATAGATTAAAAACCATGTCAATGAGTTAATATTGTAACTGTAGAATCTTACTCTAATAAACCTATAGAATAAACTTTCTTTTGTATGTATAGCTGCAACAAGGTTTTAGCCTAGTCCACAAAATTTCAGTCGTACATATTTAAGTTCCTTATCTGATATACACCAATCATGTTCTTGTGAAGAACTTTAAATCTTGTAATGAGGACAAGATCACTTGAAAATAAAAGAAAAAGAAAGATGCAAGCTTGCATTATTTGTCTTAGGTCATTTCATTGGCACAATGGACCAACCTAGGTAATTATCATACTGACAGCAGTTGGTGGATGTGTCCCAAAGTGTTGGGAGTCTCTGATGTTGACTGATTAGGAAGCTAAATTCGAGATTGCTTAGCCTTAATTTGAATTTCGAGTCATGTTGTTTTGGGTTCAGGTTGAAAATTCTCAACCTGCAAATGAATCCGGCTACGTTGTAACTTTACATACAATATATGTTGTGCCCGACTCGTCCCACGATTTCATTTTATGTACTTTGAATTTATAAATTTTCAAGTTGAGTTTTATGAGTCCGTGAGAGTTCGAACACAAACAACTAGTTCATTCAATAATCTGGTAAACATATTTATTAGACAACGACGGATACAGAAAAAAGGGTGTGGGGGCAGTTGCCCCACTGAGTAAATATTATGGATCCGTTCCTGTTACTTTGTTAGAGTTCAAATTTTGTGTTCCAGCTCTAGTAGAGACTTGACTAAAGAGTAGAGAGACACATCAAGATGACTCGGTGAGTCATGGGGCGAGTTGAGTTGAGACTAGTATACCAAAACGATGCGTTTTGAAGTATTGGGCCTGGGACAAGGCCCATCAAATAATATATTGGGCTTTGTATTGGGCCTTTAAGTATATACAGTATCATTACATGTACAGATACACACTCTCTCGCAGTTGTCACTGTCAGTCTGTGAACCCGTCTCGCCGGAGAGAAGAACCAATGTCGAATATGTATCATCTCGGCGGAGAAGAAGAAGAAGACGAGGAACGACGTCGTCAGAGGAAGCTCGAAGAAGCTCTAGAAGTCAAATCTCTCAGGCGCATCATCAGCGCCTATCTCAAGTACGTCTCTTTATTTTATTTTTCGAACAATTTCAGGGTTTTTGCTTTAGTATTCAAGCTTAAATTTGAATCTCTCAGCACTAGTAATTTAATCATCAGTCGAATTTGTTGTTGTTGTTTGTGTTCAAGCTTTTTGGTCAACTATTTGTAGTGACTGTGTTCCATTAAATTTCTGCCTTAACGCTTGATCATGTGTGTCTTGATTAATTTGTATTTTAATGGATTGTTTGTGAAGCTATCCTGATGCTTCGGACGAGGATGTTAGAAGATATGAAAGATCTTTTAAGAAACTTCCACCTGCCCACAAGGTACTTTTGTCTTTTTAATTTATGTGGTTGAGTGAAGTTTTATTTTTCAATGAGATTGCGATTGAAACGTATGTATTTGATTCTAGTTGGTTTGATACAATGGCTTTTGAAGTTGCTGCATGTGTCAAATCTGTCTTGAGGGCTGTTTTTAGTTTAATTCCCGTTTCGTTTCTTGTGTTTTTGCAGGCTTTATTATCACATTACCCTTTAAAGTTCAAAAAACTAAGACGGTAAATTGTTAATCTTGTTTTCATACATTTTTTTTTGTAATCATGTTATGTTTGATGTGATATATGTCTTTTCTCATGATTTAGATTAATCAAGGTTGTTTTGCTTTCACATCCGTTAATAGTTTTCAACACTTTCGTGTTTCAAAATAGTGGATTAGTACGTATACGATTAAACAACAGGGTATTGTCAAAAGATACCATACCTCAAAATGGTGGGAGCCTCGTTGTCTGGGATGCTCTTTTACTGCCATAAAAATAACATTCAAATGTCCCTAATTTGGATTGTATTCATTCGAAGACAGTTATTCCAAAAAAAAAAAAAAAAAAATCATTTACTTTGCTTTTTGAAGTGGCCATTATTGACTTCACCTATTGTTAAATTCACAAGGAAATTAGAGCTTGCGTAAACAAGATTTTTGAGTTATTATACATTTATAGTCTTATACTCTTGTATGCATTTGATATAAATCATCATGCTTGGTGATAATTAGTTGACCTCTTAATGGTGCAGGTGTATTTCTGCCAATTCATATTTCATTTTTAACATGCTTCAGGTCAGTTGCAGCTCAGTATCTTATCTCTTCATCACACTTTTTTTTTGTTCATTCTCTCTTTTAATTCTTGGTCTTTAGTTACTGTGATACTTCACTTTCGAAATAAAGTTCATTGGCTTATGTTTCTTAGAATTGTATAATGGTACAAAAACATTTTGAGGTTTACCTTTTGGATTTTGTTGCTTGGCAGACTTTTGAACCTCCAATAGATATGAGCCAGGATGTAGATTGTTGTGATCATTCACATCTTGAAGAGGCTTCAGACAATCATCACTTCCATAAAGAAAGGGATGCTTGTACTTGTCAATCTGCTGAAAGAAGTGGAAGAACATGTCGCTCAAACTCGGATCAATTGAGCTGTATGGAAGTGAGTCACGTGAACAATGTTATGTGTGACACATCAAAAGAAGTGATCACCAACAAGGTGTCTGCAACATTTTGGTTATTCTGTTTGCTTTACTGCTATATATGCTCAACTCTCTATGCCTTTTTGTGCTATAGTATCTGACTTAAAGAGGTAACGACAGGGGGTGCAAGATGAATGTCTCCATGAGTCCATTACCACAAGCTGTCCAACAAATATGGAGCTTAACAAAGAGACAGATAAACCTTGTTGTGATGATGTCGCTTGTCCTAATGGAAATGTAAGGTCTTATCCATTTTGACCTGCTAGTCAGTAATAGTGATCAATATGTCATTAATTTTTCTCGTATCAGTTTCTTCCTTATAATATCTAAGGTCAATAATACCTTGGATACATGTGATGGTAGTTTAAGGAAGAATGTAAAGGAGGTTAAAGCTAAAGAAACTCTAGACTTTTGGATAAGATATCTTGAACCTTCAAGAAAAGGCTGTCTTAATATACTGAATGAAACAGGGTCAATGAGCTTTAGTCTGGTGTGGACCATTTTCACCTTGGTCTGTGCTGTAACGTAACACGTTTCCTAAGGGGTTCTCTCTTTTCCAACACTTCACATCTCATGTGCTTTACTCATAAGTTATTTTTGTATCTACTATATTGTCCAAGAGACAGAGAACCAACACGAGGGCAACATGTCAAATGAAACGCAGAGTAAGAATGTCCTGGTTATGTATAGTAAACGTATGAAATAAGGGGTGTTGAACAACTTGATCAACCAGCAAAAGTTTGGTTTTCCCAGCATGACCTTCATTCTTCTCTTAATCCCTTCATTCTATGCGACTTTGTAGGCATATATTTGTCGATGAAGGATGTGTCTGCCTATGTGTTTGTTACTCCATATTTCCAAGATCACGAAGATGCTAAAACTCATTAAAATTAATTAAAATAACAATTTCAGTATAGTCCAGTTCAGTTCTTCTTTGTGGTTTGTTTGAAGCATCAATTCACTTGTGCTCATCTCTTCCTTTTCAGCAATCGATTAAATGAATCAGTCTCAATTTCTTAGTTTTTTTTCTATTAATATCCAGGTATCCTCACCCTTCCGTGATTGGCTGGATCCATCTCTGCAGTTTAATGTTCCATTGGTTGATGTTGATAAGGTATGGAGTGTCTCTCTTTTTGTAATTCAGTTTAAGCTGGTGATCAATTACACAATTTAATAATCTTTATCCATTTTCATTTTCTTTCAATATTTGTTCATGTGAAGAAGTCATCTAATGATTGACAGTTGCGATAATATAATAATATCCATATATTTCAGCAATCTAAGGTGTTCCCTTTTCTTTTCAGGTCCGTTGTATTATTAGAAATATAGTTAGAGACTGGGCGGAAGAGGGGCAGAAAGAACGGGATCAGTGCTACAAGCCTATTCTGGAGGAACTCAATGCTTTATTCCCTAATCGCAATAAGGAGAGGTAAATCTGTCTCCACTTTAGGCTTAATTGTCAGAATTGTTGCACATCTTCATTATTGTAATGGTGAAGGAATTGTTCTGTGTTGCATGGAAGTTTCTTATCTTTTATGATAGTTACTAAAGCTGTAATCCTTTTAAACAGCCCTCCTGCATGTTTAGTTCCTGGTGCTGGACTTGGGCGACTAGCTTTGGAGATCTCATGTCTGGGTATGACTTTTATGTCAAATTGGCACAAATATCTGTTGACATATACAGATATACATCTGAAGTGTCTGATTTGTTTCATATTTTTAAAATAGGTTTCATGAGCCAGGGAAATGAATTCTCGTATTACATGATGATATGCTCAAGTTTTATTCTTAACCAGTAAGTTTTTCTGGCAGTTCCCTTCTGTTAGATGACAATTTTTTTTATGCTCTTGGATGAGATTAGTTACTTACTATGGCAGTTGCATGCCTTTTGCTTTGCTCATTTGGAATGTTCTTATATTTTTAGTGCTCAAGCTGCCGGAGAGTGGACAATATATCCTTGGATCCACAGTAATTGTAATTCACTTTCAGACAATGACCAACTTCGTTCTGTTTCAATTCCAGATATTCATCCAGCTAGGTATTCATCCAAACCTTTATTTGGTGAGGGAATGTATCCAGGGTAGGGAGATTGATTTTGATGGATACAATAGCCAAAACAATATGTTACATCTAACTGTAATCCTGAACCACAATGGAAGTTATTTGCTTCAGGGTCTTTACTTGTTACTAATTTTTCACCGTTATCATCATCAAAACACTAGGATTTGCTTGTTGACAAATAAGTCTGAAGATCTGCAGAGAAAACTAGGATTTGTGTTTTCCTTTTATTTTTCTCAAACTATTTATGTCCTAGCAGTGCAGGGATTACTGAAGGTTTTTCCATGTGTGGTGGCGATTTTGTCGAAGTCTACAGCGATCCAAGTCATGTAGGTAGGAGATAGTATCTAACTTGAGCCTTGTATATATTTCTGTAATTGGTGTAGGAGACGGTTTGATATGAGTAACTATTGTACAATTTTTGGGGAATTATTTTTCGGTCATGGATACTCCACACTAGTAATGTATTTAGAAAATGATGTTCGAAAAAGGAAGAAATTGTGTCATTTGATGTCTAACCATGCAAGATGCAACTGCAATGAGCTCTTTGTGTTTTCTTTGCTATTCTGGAATGAGTTTTGTCTTTGATGAATCATGCAGGTGTTTGGGATGCAGTTGTGACCTGCTTTTTTATTGATACGGCGCACAACATAATTGAATATATTGAGATTATATCGAGAATTCTTAAAGATGGGGGAGTAAGGCACTATAATTTGTTTGAATTGGTTACTCCGTTTTGAGTTTGAGGATTAACTAAATAATCTAATCTGCAACAGGTTTGGATAAATTTGGGACCCCTACTGTATCACTTTGCAGATATGTATGGGCAAGATGTAAGCTTCTTATCCGTATAGTACATATTCATGCACAAGCAGGGAATGAATTAGTCAACTAATATGCTGCTCTCTCTCTCTCTAGGAGATGTCCATTGAGCTGAGTTTGGAAGATGTGAAGAGGGTAGCTTTGCAATATGGATTCCAGTTTGAGGTAGTCTCAGTTCCCAACCAGTATCATTTCTGTTTCCTCAACTTTTGTGAATGCTGACTAATGTGTGATTTGACAATCGTGGCCTTCAGAAGGAAAAGACTATCAAGACTACATATACCACAAATCCGAAATCAATGATGCAAGTAAGCTTCTGACTCTGAAGCCTTCTGTAGTACCATTTCTTCTCTTGTTTGTCTTATAGTTTCATACTTCCCTGCAAAACATAGTGCATGCTATGGATGGGATGCATACTGTAGTCAGGGGTTAAAATTTACCTTGTCAAATTTTTTTGTCAACTCTTAAGCAAAAGTGTCATGTAGGTGTGTGGGACGGGATTGTGTTGTAGATATAGATAAGAAGGCATGCTTATCAAAAAAAGATAAGAAGGCACTTAAAGAAACTTTAGACTGACAAGAGCTGGCAATTTGAATCCAAATTGGCGGACATCTGAATTCCAATCCAACATAAGGCCGATCTTATTCGACCAATTTTTGGATCAAATTTATCCCGTAAAAAGGCAGATTGGGCTGCTCTGCTCCATTCTGCATATTTTACAATTTACACACAAATCCGATCCGAAATCGAAATCCGAATTGCCACCTAGGACTGACCCAAATCCCTCTTATAGATATTATAATATACACGAGCAGGAGCTTTTCTGAGAGATTTGAGTAAAAGATAGTTTCCCCCACTAGTTATTTATGTGTAGCATGTGAAAGAAGACTGAGCTTCACGCAAGCGAAATTTTGGTTGCACCTGTTGAGGTCGGGTTGGTGTGGGAATGTTCTTAGGTCACTCACCCTAAACTTCCATTTTCATGTTTTGGTGCATCTGATGAATCAGAATAAGATGAGAAAGTAGATAACTTTTCAACTCTAGTGGGAAAAGTGGTAAACAAACAAACAAACCAGTCAGAGTTCAGGACCAATTCTGGTATTTCATAGAATCTATACAATGTGTTTCATGGATTCTCTAACATAATTGTGCCTTTCAGCCTCAGCCACAAGTTTTTAGCATCTTATATACCTTTTGTTTATGTGGTCCTTCGCAGAATCGATACTATGCTGCATTCTGGACAATGAGAAAGACGTCATCAACGAAAGAGAATCAAGTTGCACCCCCAGGCGAGGGTTCTGTAGAGGCCACTCTAGCACTACCCATAACTTAGATTCTCCTTAAAAGTTCATTACTTGTTTTGTTTTTTATTTTTTATTTTTCTCTGCATATGCTTGAAAATGTCGACGTTATGTTTTGTTTTGAATAGAATTGATTGAAAAGAAATTTCTTGTGGATGAAGTTTCCTTCATTTCAGCTCATGTTTGATTTAGCAGGTCCATCTTTGAAAATAATAATAATAATAATAATAATAAAATATTTCAAATGTTTGGTTTAGATTTTTAAACTATATACCACCCCATCAGTATTGAAAATTTTGGTTTAATATCTTTCTTGTCTAACTTATGAGATGATAAAATTAAGAGAAACAGTCTCATTCCAACTAATTATCTTACCATTGATGTCAATTTTAATTGATCAATTTCATTTTTCTGATCTCAAATGGGAGATCAAACTACTTTGTTGAGCTATTGTCATTTTATCAGCCTATGTATGGATGATGCGTGTCGTTTATGTGCGTACTTTTTTTTATTGAGGATTTATCGATAAATTTGATAAGCATTCGTTGAAGGCAATATGCACTGTATATCCTATTGGCAACCTTTAAGACTCCACCTCTTAATACCCCTTCAAAAATCACATCTCAAGTACTTTCAAGTGATGACATTATTGTTGCCTTGACATGCTGACATAATCGTTATCTCATTCGAGTTAGCACTACATCACTATAAATTATGTCGTAGCTTCAACACGACATCATTCATGCTTCACCATGACATCAATGTGATGCAAATATGATGTCATAATAGTCCACTTATCATTACTATTAACTTATCACCGTCAATGTGATGCAAACACGATAATATTTCACTTGCCGTAGTTATCTCGTTTACATAAGATTTTGTAATGAAGATTTTCTATTTATTTATGCGACAATAATTTCATTAAGTCAAATGAATGTGATGTCTAAAACATAAACAAATAAAGTCAATAATTGATAAATAAATAAGCACAAGGAGCTTCAAGATAATGACAATTATCTGCCTCTCTTAGCTATTTTTGAAGCCCAAAAAAACACATTTATGAGCCTTTGACAAATAAAAATATTATTAATATATAAAAAAAATCTAGTAAACAGTCAACAACCAACCAATCACAATCCAGCAGCTGTTCCATTTTATGTTTTGTCTAAAAGAGCACGTGTGTAGTGTGTAGTGTGTACTGTACTCGCGTTGCGTCGCGTGGCGTGTATGCACAAAAGTTCTCTTCTTTCCTCTTCTTCTGTGTCTGTAAATGACTCCATAAATATAAAAATTAAAATAAAACAAATCGGAACAGCTCGTCTCTCTCTTTCAGAGGAAGTCTCTAAAAGCTTCGATTCTCGAAACGGACCTCACAATTGCCACAAAATTACCTCCCGTGCCCTCTCCATTAGGGTTTGGTTCTTCTCCATTCCCATGGTGTCTACACCGAACGCGTGGCCATCTCCTTCTTCGTAGGGTTTCTGGTTTGTAGGATTTAGGCTTCGATTTGGGAAATTATGGAGAGATCTGACGGTAAAGACTTTAAGGACTTCACTGAGAGCTCCTCTGGTAAGCTCACTCCCGTTTCCATTCTAAATTTTTAGTTTTATTTATGGATGTGTGTTTTTGTTTTGTTTTTGTCTTTGATCTTGGTGTTTTGGGACATCTGTTTGGTTTCAATGATTGAATGAGAAGCTTGGGAAGGGAAAGAGCAGATTTTTGGTGCTAAAACTTGGCAAACTGGGGTTTTGAGGTTGTGGGTCAGGCTGTGTATCTGTTTTTGGAGCTGAATTTTAAGAATGTATAACGCATTACAATTTGGTGTATTTGGATTGCACATCGTTGTGTCATCTTGGTCCCAGCTTTAGCTCAGGAGCAAGGTCGAGTTATTATTTGGGGCTGAAGATGTGCTCATGGTTGGCTTTAAAAAATCATGGCCATTATGTTAGCTGAGATAGGTTAGGAGTTTGTTGAATTGCTTTTAGCTCCTTAAGTTTTTTATTTTTTATTTTTTTTTATGGGTATAGAAATGGAAAGAATGCCTGTTTTGTATCGAAACTCAAGATTTTTATGGTTCTGAATTGTGTTCGATACTTGGATATCTGTCTTTGGAGCTAAATTGTAGCAAAGCAATATGTACTACAAGGAAAATGCCTTATGTGATTTCAGTTCATTTTGTGTTTTGGGTGGTGCTTACTTCTTAGTTTTAGCTTGCAGCTAGGTCATTACAATTTCCTGAGCCCAATCACTCTAGTCTTGTGCTGCTTTCCGGAATGCTTTAGAAAAATATTGCCAGTTATGTGTTCAAATGAATGGGCAAACTGAAATAGTGTACTGCCTAGACAGTGGATATGATAGTTTAGGAGGTATAGGTTTGTTCTTGGACTGGAAGTTATCTTGACGCTTAATATTCTTAAGATGAGTTTAGTTTTCTTGATTATTTTTTAAGATATTATTCATTTGATTTTTACACATGGTTTTATCTGTTGGCAGGGAGTAGACTCTTTGATGCAACACAATATGAATTTTTTGGTCAAAATGTGACAGAAGGAGTGGAGCTGGGGGGTTTAGAAGATGATGAACAGGATGTTCCTGTATTTGGATCTGTTGATGATGAGTACCGTTTGTTTGAAAGAGAAGAGGTAATGTTTGTTTTCTTTATTAACTTGTCATTATTACTACCTTTATGAATATCATAGGCCTTAAGAAGTTATGGCATTGGGTTCTAATCTGGAACGAGGACATACTATCGACCATTGTAGTTCATAGATACATTCCTTAATTTAGTTTACAATAATTATTTTTTTAGCAAATTCTTTGGAAACAAACAGTTAACTCAGTATTCCTATAAGAAAGATATTGAACTATGTTTTAAGAAATATATATGTATTCCATCTGTGTTTTCCATGATTATATAGCCAGGGACATTATTTCGTTTGGTATCTCTTACTTTCTTATGCTGATGTTGTATAAATATTTTGATAATGATTTAGATAATTAATACTAAAAAATTGACATTGTTAGAATATACACTATCTATGTCCCTTTCTTTCCGTTTGCACCACTGCCCTCTGTTTTCTTGATTTTGAGGCTGCAATATTATTTTATTATCTTAGTAACTCATGAATGTTGTGTTGTGTATTTAATTATATATTTGGGCTATTAAATAACACGAGGTCAATTTGATTTTTTATTTATTGCCAGGGGTTAGGATCTTTATCTGACATGGATGATCTAGCAAGTACTTTTGCAAAGGTAAGTTTCATTGTTTCTTTAATCATGCATGATCTCAAAAATATATGTTTGTTGCTTATTTGATGAGTTGAAATTTTCTATCTATCTCATGCTTTAAATATATAGTCCAAGGATTCTAAGTCAGAGCAATTTGATTTAAAAAGAGCCACTAATAAAAATTAAAACACCTCATTATAATTTATTGAATTCAATGAAGTGCTCTGCAGCCACAAATTCATTGTGGTGCAATAGATGAAATTTTATAAAGTGACATGTTGTAATTGATATATGGCTTACCCCAATCCAAATTTTGTTTTGACTTTTACTCCTCACTCTGTGTATTTTAGTATCAGAATATTTTTAAGTTGGTGCAAACAATGATCTCTTTCTCTCTCTCTCTCATTTTGTTTTTGGTGATTAAGCAAAAAATAATTTCTGCAAATTAGTGCATACACATATCAATATGATGCTAAATGTTTCGGTTACAATTCAGTCCCTTAGTTTTTACTTTGTTAAACAAACAACACAATTTATGCAAAATAAACATCAGACATGCTCTACATGCTGTCTACAAGCATGTTTTCGGTTAAATTTAATACATATCTAGGTAAGTCTCTTTCCCAGTGACTAATTATGTAAAAAGGCTACAAGTGCATGCTAGAACACAGGTAAGGCGCTAGTTCAGCCCCCTGACAATCAGAAAATATGGAACATTGTTGAATAATTTGCTTAAGGTTGCTGGGATGTAATTGAGGTGCCATAACCTCCTTATGAGTTAAATCCATGTACTCACAAAATTTCTAAAGTTTCTTTGCTCTTTCACTAGTAAATAGTTAAATGCATATACCTGTAAGTTGGTTCAGCAGCCTGTCTTCAATCATCAGCTCCCCCTTTATTTACTTATCTGATTTTAATTGCTAAGATTTGTGTGAATTTGAATCTTGACGGGAGAATGTTCGTCAAGATTACAAAAAAATTACAGGCATTAGGGACATTGTTTGATTCACTTTCACTAGAAGGTATTTTTTTGTGTACAATAAATGTGTCTTACAACTTTAATGTTGCAGTGTTTATTTTTTGCTGCTCCTAATGACTTACAATCACTACTGTGCAATGATTGATTGTGTTTAGGGTTCTAAATTCTTTTGTTTTTTGTTGCACAGCTGAACAGAGTTGTCACAGGACCAAGAAATCCAGGGGTTATTGGTGACAGAGGTTCTGGATCCTTTTCAAGAGAAAGTGAGTGTTGCAGCATGTCTCATAATCTATTGGTTGTGAATTGTGATGCTTACATTTTTCAGATTTGTTGTTCCTTTGATTAGCTTTAGTATCCCACCCCAATACAGAACTACATATAGGAAAACATGGACCTGTATTAGCTCGTAGGATGAAGATAATGATCTAGCTGTTGGAGTGTACGGCCTTTGAATTGAAGTTCATTGCCTAAATGTTTGTTTAAGCTTATAGGATTTTCTGTTAGTATGATGTTCTGATGATATATGCTTCGCTAAAAGTTCATATTATTGAGTTTGTATTACTGAACCGTTTATTGCTTAAGCTAAAAATTGGGAACTCATTTACGGAGACTCCAAGCATATCCCTTTTTCTTTCAACCTTGATATCTTAACATTTTTTAAAGTACAATAGGAGCGCAATATGTCATGGGAGTATTCATTTTAGGGTTAATGAAACTCCATTGTGTGATCTCTATATTACTTATATTATTCCAAAAGTTTATTAATTAAAATCATTTTAGTGCTACACTGCTACCTGATTACTTGTGTTGACAAACAAAAATGAGCACATTTTACTGGTTTTAAATTTTTTATAACTACCTCCTTGCCCTATTTAATGCCTTGTCTTTTTGTCAGGTTCATCTGTTACCGAGTGGACTCAAGATGGAGATTTCAGTAGCTGGTTGGATCAGCAGATGTATGACACAGAAAGTTCTCAGGATGGCAAGAGATGGTCGTCACAGCCACAAACTTTGTCTGCTCGTTTTGGAGAGTCAAAACCATTGCACAGAACTTCCTCATATCCTCAGCAGCCACAACCGCTCCACAGCTTCTCCAGTGAACCTATTTTAGTACCTAAATCGTCTTTCACTTCCTTCCCCCCTCCTGGTAGCAGATCCCAGCAGGCTTCACCACGTCTCCAGTCACATCATCTGAGTATTCCTACCTATAATGGTGGATCTCAGTCCCCCTTCTCTGCGGCAAGCCTGTCTCCTTTCTCTAACTCTAATATTCATTTGTCTGGTTTGTCCCACGGGTTGCACTACAGTGGAAACATGTCTCAGTACACCCCTCCTTCCCTTTCTATTAATAGCAGGCCTCCGAACCATTGGGTGAACCATGCTGGTCTGTGTCATGGGGATAACTCTGACCTCTTGAACAATATATTGATGCAACAAATTCCTCATCAAAATGGATTAATGCCCCATCAGTTAATGTCTCCGCAGCAGCTGCAACAGCAGAGACTGCATCATCTGCTAAAACCATCTATGGCCCACTTTGCAGCTATGCAGTCCCAAATGTTTCATCCTTCATCCTCACACAAATCAATGCATGGAGTGACCGACATGAGAGAGCAAAGATCTAGGTCTTCACAAAGAGGCAAGCAGCGATATTCTCTACATGGGTCTGATACTGGCAGCCAGAAAAGTGAAAGTGGGTTGGTACAGTTCAGGTCCAAGCACATGACGTCTGAAGAAATAGAGAGTATACTTAGAATGCAGCATTCGGCCACTCATAGCAATGACCCATACATAGATGATTATTACCATCAAGCTTGTCTTGCCAAAACATCTACCGGGCCAAAGTTGAAACAGCCTTTTTGCCCCTCTCACCTGAAGGAGCTCTCTTCTCGATCCCATAAAAGCACAGAACATCTGTCTGCTGATGCCGGAAGAAATGCCTTCTCTCCTATACGTAAGCCCCGCCCTTTACTTGATGTTGACCTCCCTCTCCCTGGTTCTGGTGACAGCAGCTCTGAACCAGGTTTATCTGAGAGGCCTCTGGAACAAGAACCCATGCTTGCAGCTAGAATTACCGTCGAAGATGCCCTTTGTCTACTTCTTGATGTGGATGATATAGACCGACTCCTAAAGTTTAGTCAGCCCCAAGATGGCGGGGCTCAGCTCAAGAGGCGGCGGGTGCTTCTTTTAGAAGGATTGGTTACATCACTTCAGCTTGTTGACCCACTTGGCAAAAGTGGCCACTCAACTAGTTTGACTCCGAAGGACGACCTTGTTTTCCTTAGGTTAGTATCTCTTGCCAAGGGTCGCAAGCTCCTTTCCAGGTTCCTTCAGCTTCTTTTCCCTGGTAGTGAGCTCACCCGAATTGTCTGCATGGCTATTTTCCGTCACTTGAGGTATTTGTTTGGTGGTCTTCCCTCTGATACAGGAGCTGCCGAAACAACCACAAATCTTGCAAAGACAGTATCTAAGTGTGTTAATGGCATGGATCTCCGTGCACTTAGTGCTTGTCTTGTAGCTGTTGTTTGTTCCTCAGAGCAGCCACCGCTCCGTCCCCTTGGAAGCCCTGCTGGAGATGGAGCCTCTGTTATTCTAAGATCAGTTCTTGAAAGGGCCAAGGAACTCTTAACTGATCCACATGCTATTGGAAACTGTAGCATGCCTAGTCGCGCCCTTTGGCAGGCATCCTTCAATGAATTTTTCGGTCTTCTTACCAAGTATTGCCTCAGTAAATATGAAACCATAGTGCAATCAATAGTTTCCCAGACTGCACCAGACACAGAAATTATTGGTTCGGAGGCAGCGAAAGCTATAAGCAGGGAAATGCCCGTGGAACTCTTACGTGCAAGTCTTCCTCACACCGATGACCATCAGCGGAAACTTCTATCGGATTTTGCCCAGCGATCCATGCCCATCACCGGATTCAGTACCCATAGTGGAAGTAGTGGCCAAATGAACTCAGAATCAGTGAGGAGTTAATAGATGAGCCGAAAATACAATGAAGTAGATGAAGTCGAGCAATAGCAGAAACAGAATCAAGGGCTGTGCAGTAGCATACATACGAGCCAGAGTATGAGGCTTCTTCAACCTTTTTAACTTTTAATTGTTTTTAACTTTTATGGAAATGAAACATGTGATTCTCAAATTGATGAGAACTTAGTCATATATGCATGAATGTGTATTATGTTAAAATTCATGGTGGGAGTTTTTCAGCTGGAAGTTCTACCCGGGAGCTTTATTTTGATGCTCTGTTGAAACTCCGGACTACTGGATGCGTAGCGAGTAGAGATGTACAGATGATGTGTTACAGGAAAGCTCAAACCATATTTTTCAGGTGGTGTGTTACAGAAAAGATCGAACCGTGTTTTTTGGTTTCTTCCATGAATCTTATTGATTTCAATAGGCAGGGTTGTGACTGGTTTCATGCAAGCAAAGCTTTAGGTGGTTTATGGTGTTTGGGGTTTTATTTTGAAATTCTAATGAAAGGCATGTATTGACTAAAAAAGAACAAATGAAATTTGTAAAATAGACAATATAGCTCCATGTACTTCATTTTATATTTGCTATGTTCATGTTATTATTATCATTTTTGTGCATTTAAATGCTTTGAAGTCTGAGCAAGTTTTTTGTTGTTTGCTTGGTTTTGTAACTGTAGTATTGAAATATGACACACCTATTCCACACTTCTAAGCTCTTTGGTATGGCCACACTTACTTCTGATTTGATATCAGGCAATGGAAACCCTAGTGGCTACCAAATTTATGTGAAGGTTGTGACACACCTATTCCACACATCTAAGCTCTTTGGTATGGCCACACTTACTTCTGATTTGACATCAGCCAATGGGAGGATTGTTTTAACCAATCCATCATGACAATCTTTTCCCATCCTCACAAGTTCAGTACAGCAAGCATCAGGCACATTTCTACTCCTAAACACACTTGCATATACCTCATCTCCACTCTTTAGACCCAATTTTGCTGCACACTCCTCTATGTACTTGTAATATCCCGGTTGCGGTTCTGGGGGAAGTTCAGACTCGGAATTGGCATTTTCTTCTGCAGCTGAACTCGTCGTGACTGTACCAATAGCCAAAAACAAAATCACGAGCGAGAAGCTGGAAATGTTTGCCATTCTGCTCTATTATCCGGTTGGTGTTTGCTGATTATATTTCTCTTTGTTTTGGTGGGATGGATGTGTAGCGTGGAAGTGAAGTGGTTCTTATATATAGGCTGCAATTGTTAGTGTGGATTTGAGTTTCTATTTTGTTTTGTCAGTTTCAGTTTGTATATTTAGCAACCAGTGAAGCCTTATTATTGCTGATTACAGTTTTTTTATTGTACATGCTTAAAATAATTACTAGTATAGAAAATTGAAAATACATTGTACTTTCAGCACATAATTAACTAGCAAGTTTCAACATCCATCTTCCAAGTCATGGTTCAATTTTCTGCGGTCTTACACTCAATGTACCAAGAAATGATGAATAATGACGAGAAGTTTGACAATTCAAAAAGCAATCTCAGTGTCGCAAAACAATAACCTTATTGTTATTTCAAATCTCGCCTTCAAAAGTTTCACGATTACTAAATGATCATCTAATTTTGTTAGTCAAACAACTGAAACATTCCTTCAAGGTCATCTTCTTCATTGACCTCTTCAGCTTGCCTTTTAGTTTCTTCGTCGTTGTTAAGTTCCTCTTCTTCTTCGCCTTGTTCCTGTGAATCAAAAAGAGGAAATGACGGTTTAGCCAACCACAAACTAGCATCCTAACTTCAATCAGTATATATAATAGAATTTCGCCACTCTACGATGATTAACTAAACTCTATTTTTACCCTACACCATGCAAACAGAAGTTGAAACTTGCCATACATTTTTTCAAAACAAAATACAAAGAGCTTGTTCTCAATACTTAAAAGCAAGAAAAATGTTCTTTCATAAAACAAAAATTACGAGCAGAAAGAAACACGAAGAGAAATGACATAATAGGGAATAGTACTAGTTCTCAATCACTTACCCCATCAAGTAAAAGGAGGCTTTGAACATAATCAATAGCATCATCCACATAAAAGCCAAGATCCCGAAAATGGCAAGGTTCTTGGAGCTTGGGATCAAATAAAATCAGCTGAGAATAGGTCATCTTCAGAAGAATTTCACCATTTCTGGCAAAACATAAAGGTCCTGCACGCAAATTTATCCTGCATAATTTACTCCAAGAATTTTGATCTTCCCTCATCACCCAAACGGTAAGTAATAAGTTATGCCGATGATCACCACCAAAAAGAGCCAGTTGCGATTCCCCTAACGCTGCAATTTTCTTCCCGGAATTGGTTTTTAAATCAAAATCATCAGGAAGCTTAATGTTCCTGAATTTCTCATCAACCAGGTTTAAAGCAGTAATTTTCGCATAATAAAGAGGAAAATAACTATTGTCACTTGCCTCCTCCTCCTCCTTTGTCTTGTGTCGGTCTCCCAACCAATATAAAGATCCGTTGAAAAAAGTATCGGTCTTGGTGAATTCCTTGATACAAAGGCATTGAAGGTCATCATCTGCAATTCTTGTCCAAGAACCGGTTCTTGAATCGTAAAGCTCACCTATTGTTGGATAATAAGGTCGTATTAACGAAGCGTCGACGTTTGTGTATGTCAACCGGACAACCTTGTAATAGCTTTCATGATCAGCATCGTCATCATTACCGGAGGAGGGAACAAACCCGAAGCCAATAACTGTTGTGACATCACTTTGGCGACCATATACGTTTGTAGACTCTAACTCATGATTGAATTCATCAGTATCAGGCAAGATCTTGAACCTCCGAATCACGGGATTCCAAATAATCACTCTGTGAGCATCGGAAACACAAACTAAGCCATTACAATGGCCTACTATAAAGAAATCTTGGTAAGGATCATACATTTGGTTTCTATTAAGAATCCATGGCCTCTTCCGTGGAAACCGAACCCTCATGTGTTCAGATGTTTCCAACGACAAGTATTCTAGTCCTACGAGTTTTGTTTTTGGATTCCCTCGATGAGGATGTAAAAGGAGAGCACTGGGATCCTTGGACGCTGTATGGAACTGAAGATGGTTGTGGATGAAAGATGAATCTCTGGTAATCAAATGACACCAAGATTTTGAAACACACACGAATCGCATCAAAGATTTTGCAGGCAATCTTGTCAAGATATCAAACACCAAATCTTTGTTGTCTATTTTCATATTCGATTGATCCATCAACAATATCAAGAGACAGAGAAAATAAAGATTAACACAGGCAAGATCAATACAACCCTTAATACTTGCTGGAGAGTTTTGTATCCTAGGATAGCTCAAGATTAAGTGAATATAAACAATAAATTCATCCGAAAAAAGACTATTAATCCAATTTCAACTCATCGAGTATCGCTATAAGATCAAACAACAATATCGCTAGCAAATTATTTTCCGGTGGAAAGTAAAATCAGGGTGATTCAAGAAACCAAGTTTCTGCGAGGCATTTTATCAAACACCTGTTGTGCATTGAAAGCGAAACTGAATGTTAGAAACTTACAATAAATTTTGGCGGTGCTTGAGAGAAATCTCAGATGGAAACCTCAGTTCCGCACGATCTTCCCAGTTGGAACCGGCTGATGTGAGGAGCGTTGACTTTATGCACTCATGAGGGTTGACTTGGAAGCTGGACCCTCTTTTGTCCTGGGTTAGATTGTTTCATTTATAAGCCTTTTTCTTGTTGGGCCTAACAGAACATCAACTTCTTTTAGTGTAAACGACTCAACTTGGCACCGATCTTTTATGTTTAGATCCCATTTAGTTCTTAAATTATTCTATAGCCAAAAACAGTCATTCAATTTCCATACGTCGATCCAAAATGATCTACAAACTTTGATATTTAGACTAAAAAATTAATAGAACAAATTGGATGAGAACACAAAATTTCATAAACTGTTTTGGGTTAAAAAAATTTAATTATTAAACTGGGCCAAAACTGATTCTTTTACCTTAATAAAGAATTAAGAAGAGAGGTTAGGCAAGAGCAGCGCCACAAACTATTGTGGGTGGCTGCGATTCATTTGGGCGACGACGTTGGTCACATGATGACGCTGGTCACATGATGGTCGTTCTGGTATTGTTTGTAGAGCAAAAAAGGGTGGCTAGGGCTCTCATCTTTGGCGGCTAGCGAGGGCTTCGCCTCTAGGGCATTCGTCTGTGGTGGCTAGGGTTCGACAAGCGGCGGCTTTAAGGGGGAAGGGATGTATGGTTCGTCTTCTATTGTTGGCTGGATATTTTTGAGTTGCAGGTTGTGCTCGGTAAGTAGTGGGCGGAAGGTTTAGGTATCAACATCATTATTGGAGGTCCGGGTTATGGCGAAATTCAGTCCAGGGAGAGCGTCAGGCATGGTGGAGTTGGGGTTATATCCGAGGAGGACCAAGTCACGAGCAAGCCGAAGGAGTTAGGGTCTATTTCGACAATTGCAAGTAGCAGTACTTTGGCATTTGTACATCCGACAGATCGAGGTGAAAGCTTATCCAATGCCCCTAATTTGGATTATTTAGTTCCTTAGTGTATATGTGTGAACATTCGACAAATTGGGAGAGAGTTCACTCAGTGCCCCTGATTTGGGTTATTTTTTAGTACTAAAATTAATATAGTACACAGTCTTGGAATTGAGGTTTGGGGTTCTTTTGTTTCAATTGCTCCTTTATGTCACTTTAATTTTCTCGATTATTCTAGTTTTGTTAAGGTTAGTGTTGATTGCTATTTTTTTTCTGTAATGATTTAAATTTAAATTAATGAAATATATTTTCCCCTTAAAAAAGAAGAATTAAGAAGGAGAACAAATATGGTATCAGAAACCAAATGCAATCCTCATTCTGTTCATGTTGGCTACAAACAACGAGAAACCTCAAAAATAGAAAAACACATTGCTGGTTCCAATCTTTCAAGTTTCCACAAATTCATGGTTTTTATTTTCTGCACTCGAAATACTCAAACATACAAGGAAAAGTTATGCAAACCAGCTACGTATAGTTTCGACGAATTCATGGTCAATCACATCTGTAAATATTGGCGAAGTTTGATAATTCATGATCATCAATTCCTGTTGAAACTGAATACAAAACATTCTTAATCAAACAAGTCCAAATCTTTTAGATATTTCTCTTCTTCCTCGGCCTCCTCAATGAGCCTTCTAGTTTCTTCGGCTTTCTCATGGTTAGGATCTTCTTCTTCGCCTCTTTCCTGCAGAAGAGCTAACAATGGCTTAAAACAATTACAAAATAACATCACAACTTCAAGACACATTTGTTGAAAACAATGTAAAGTATGATGAGAAATGACATAGTATTTACAAGTTTGTAGAACAATGAGAGAACAATTTATAGATCTCAATTACTTACCTCATCAAGAAAAAGGAGGCGCTCCACATAATCAACATCATGATGCACATTGAAGCCAAGGTCCTGAGAACAACAAGGATCCTCAAGCTTGGGATCAAATAAAAGCAGCTTCGCATACAGCGTCTTGAAAAAAACTTCACCATTTTTAGAGAAACATAAAGGCTCTGCGCGCAAATTTATCCTGAACAATTTACTCCAAGAAACTTGATCCTCCTCCATCACC
>JAYMTA010000363.1:0-30462 GCA_036897625.1 Pelargonium cotyledonis | reverse complement strand
TAATTAATAGATACTACATAAAATATTTGTGAAATTTATTTATCAAAAAGTTCCTCAAAAAAATTTATATTTTTATTAATGAGGTAGCACAATATGATGCACCAATGATGTAAAAATATTTTACATCAACGGTGCGTCAAATACTTAAATAAATACAAACTTAAATAAAAGGATTTATTAGTTAATTCCGGTACGTCGTTATCGAGAATTAGGACAATAAAAGAGAGCCACAAAAAAAAAAAAAAAAAAAACAGCGTATCGTGTCGGGAGCAGAGCAGTTGTTACTTGTCGTTGTCGACCCTATTTCCACTCTTTCACTATACTTGCCACGTGGCAACTTACCACTCATTCCTTCCTCTTCGTGGGTCCCCACTTTTACTTTTTTCCCATTTTATTTTCATTATAATTATCTTATAAATGTTTATATTTTCAATGGTGATTTATGTTTTGGTTAATATTATTTTTTGTTACAAATATTTAGTGTTATAGAAGTAACGAAGAGAGAAATATTGTACGTGTTGAAACAAAGACAGCTAATTTGTTATGAAAATGTTATTGATATAATTCTTTTTAATGAAAAAATAACAGTTCTTTTGTATATAAAAAAATAGGTCAAAAATTACAATCTATTTTTCGATATTTAATGTTGTGATTCAATTTAATCATTAATTTTTTAAAACTAAAACTAGTTCATAAATTTTTGTGGCTCGCCTCAATTTAGTCATGAACTTTTAGATACTTACTCAAAATGATTATTATCATTAGATATTATATCAAAAGTTCAGAAATCATTTACTAATTACATATTTGAAATTTCAAAAAGAAAAAAAAAATTGATACAAAGAATTGGAATAATAAAATGATGAAGACCCCATATATGTTTATCTTCAAAAATGATGACTTTGCCTTAGAAAATGGGCCCTCATGTCGGGAAAGCCGTGCATGCTTCATGTGCTCAAGAAAAAGGGTAATTTCATGGCATGACCCTTTGTTAGTAACATGCCTCCATCATTATTATTTGTACCAACACAAATTAGGCTTGTCAATTCCTATGCTCATTGGGTGTTTTGATTTCCACAATCTCAAAGTAAATGTTCATTATTTGAAGCGAACAAACGTCATAACCACAAGATATCATGAGCAGACTTGTGATCAGCATAGTCGAACTCAAAATTTCATGTTAAACCAAAACAACTAGTTGTTCCACGTGCTAGCCGGTGATACACCAACTTTTACTACCAAATACATGCAAGATACCATTTTTCTCATTTTCAAATTATCATCATTGTGCCTACTATTGTTTTTATAAATTTGGATACATACACATGGATTGGTGGTCCAACCAAAGATGATATAATTAAATGATTGGAGGCTTAAATGGATGAGTATTGGGTCTTGCTGTTGGAGAGTTGTGCCATTTTTTCAACTCAAAATTAGCTGTGCATGGGTCGACGCATGCCAAGGCTTATCATGATTTGTGCCAAGAATTTGAATTATTGACAAGAAACCAATATGCATGTCTGTTTCAATCAAGTAAAGTACAGAATAGTTTCATTGGAACAAAACAATAACTTATGTATAGGATTGAGTGAACTCACAGATGCAGTTAGATCCCGATGGCATCAAGAAGCTGCGAGTGCTGAGAGACGGATACTAGTGAATTAGCCACAATGGCGCCACTAGCAGCAACCGCGGGGACTCCAATGCCGGGAAAAGTGGAATCACCACAGCAATAAAGTTGCGAGATGGGAGTTGAATGTCCTGGAAAAGAGTCTTTACCGGCTTGTATGGCTGGCCCATAAGTTCCTCGGTTCCTTCGGAGAAACCTCTGATGGGTCAACGGGGTTCCTACTAGCTTCACCTCACACTTTTCTCGGCTGAATCCTGGACCAACCGCGCGCTCCACAGCTCTCCACAGTACCTGGAAGGATCATTGCAAGAAATGGTTCACGCACGTGCAAGCCAAAATCAAGTTTGTGGTGTTGAGATAAGCTGTTCGTAAGTGAAATGCCAATTCAATTACTGGTACAAGTATGATATGCAACTTTCGGAATAGTTCAGACATGATAGCATTAATCAAGTAAACCAAATTTAGTGAGTAACGATGCATGCAATGAACAACTTTTTAAGTTAACAACCTATGTCGGAATGGTTTTATTGACTGGCACTGTTTGCGTACACAAACTAGAAAAGTAGAAGCAGAAAAAAGAGCATAAAGTGTCAAAAGAAGAATAAGAATAAAACTCCATGGTTCTTTAATTGAGTCAAAGATAATCAAAGAAATTTGAACCATCTTGTGCAAAATCCTCACCTTTTTACCTTTTACTGATTCTGATCATCATAGCCTACATGTCGGGGTAAATGTGATGACTAAGGGGCATTCATGAGTTGTGTATTGAAGTGACATAGTAGAATTCTAAAAGAGAAACATTGTGCAGCTCAAGAACACGGACTAGACTATGATTCTAGCTCCACATTCTCTAGTTTGGTCAAGAACACAGGATGAGACTATGGTTCTAACTCCACACTCTCTAGTTTGGTCTGAGTTTGAATCTCATTGGGTGGGGTAGGGAGGGGTGATGGTAAGACTGTAAGAGAGGAGAGCTACTATCTATTGTGTATCACATGGGCCCAACGGGCAACCCTTTTAAGAAAACTAAATAACTTTTGAAAATAATAATAAAAGAACCCAGATTGAGCTGGTTATAGTTGAATCAACCAAGTTCCATCAAAGTAGATTTTTCAAATTCGTCTGTTATGATTTATCATAGCTGGAAAGAGGGTAAACATAGTAAATCATATTTGAATACCTCAGATCGTTCAGATTTGAGCTTTTTGTACTCCTCACTTTTGCGGTCAAGTCCTTCCCACCGTTCATAAGGTTCAGTGCCTGGCAAATAAGCGTGTAATACATGTTTCCCAGGGGGTGCGAGATCTGGACTGAGTACGCTTGGTATAGATATCAAAGCAACATTCTGATCAGCATCAACTCCTCTATTCCAATCATTTACAACTATATGATGAATTCCCAAGTCCTCACGAATTCCCTGTTCATAAGATACTACTTCAATATATGTAGATAATATCTGAAATAGCATTAATGACTAATAACGTGGTAGGCTAGCTATGAATCAAAATCTTCAAACTTAACGGATTCCTGAAAAATATTTCGAGCATGCTTTTCTTGAGCTGAGCAAATGCACGAAGATATTGCGAAAACAAGTAGAATATCCTAATGGTTTAGACGGCGTTATCAAAATATTTAAGTATATGTGAGTTAACAATGTACTATATTTGTTGAAGTACTGATTTCAGTTACAGATGACTCACCTCCGCATCAAAACCCAAATGCAAATGCATGAAAGATTCACACTGTGGGGTCTTGTTGATCCTGTCCAGATACGATTTTGGAAGAATCTCCTTAGGTAACATATTTAAAGTGTCCCACATAGATGCATTGCTCACGACAGCCTTCTTGGCACATACAAACTGCAGCGTATTTTGATTCTCCAATTAATGGAATACAAATCATTTTACATTAATATTGAACACTCCATTTGATCATTAAAAAATTTCCTTACTTGACCATTCCTTAGCTTGACACCAGTGGCACGTCCATTCTCTACAACCACCTTTTCCACATGACTCCTTAGAGAGATCCGTCCACCAAACTTCTGCATTCCTCGGACAAGAGTGTCGATGACAGCTCCACTTCCATGAAGAGGATACTCAAGACAGCAGTCTGGCTTGTACCATTCTGCAAACATATAAACCTGAAAGAAATTGGACGATATAGAAATATTACATTTACATCAACAGAGAGGCGCATCTAGATGTAAATCTTAAAGTGGCAACAACCAAGAGACATTTTTATTCATAAATTTGATGTAACAGAATCACTTGGATAGTATTTTTTTTGGTAGCATTACTATGTTCCTTGTTCCTAAAGTTCAACAATGGCATTTAAAAAGAAATTCCTGAAGGACATATGGTAGGAGTAGTTGATATAATATCATCAACATTAGTTGACAATAATTACCATCTCCGCTGAAAGTACACCATTAGATTTCACACCCGCAAGTAAAAAGGACAGCAAGTCCACCCAGTTCCTTATAAATGGGTCTTTCAGTTCCAGTGAGTCAAGTATATCTGAGAAGGGGCTTAGAAGCTTCGTAGCACCAAGAGCTCCCTGTGGTCCCATCTGCGCAAAAGATTTTAGGAGAGAGGGTGCATATCTAGCTGCAGCAGTAGAAACAACACCCCAATCACCTCGGATCGATAGAGGAGGGAGAGCCATTGCGGCTGCAGACAATGGCATTATTGCATCCTGTAAAAGAATTACATTAAGAATTTGAGATATAAGATGTCATGACTACATGTTCTTTCCCGAATCATCAAAATGAAGAACAATTAATGATACTTACTAGAAGTTTTCTCCATTCTCTCACAGCATTTTGACTGGCATACTTCTCAAGATCCTAATACCACAGAGATCCAACAAATTTAATATCACAAAAATGATAAAACCTTTTCATGTAAGTTAAAGAGCTCATTGTGATCTAAAATTATTTCTTAATTAATAAATAATGCAGCATTTTCAAATACAGAAATAAAAAGGCCAGTTCTAAATATCATTAGTTTTTTTGTGACTTGTGACTAGAAGTAGAACTCATGCATAGCTCAGTATCTTTTACTGTCACTATATACCAAAAATACTAAGGAGATAAGTTTGAATAAATGCACAACAACATTAGATTTGCATAAAATCTCAACAGATCAACTAACACAATCCACCTTGAAAAATTCTGTGGGTCCAATGCGTGATAAGAAATCACCTTCAGGTATGTAGACCATCCACGAGTCGTACTTGGCACATGGAATTGATTCACCTAGTGCATCCAGAACCTGAAAGCCATAAAGAAATAGAATCATCTGAATCATGTCTAGAAATTCAGTCGAAGAAAATGATCATGTTTCATGGAGTTACAAAAAAAAAAAAAACCACATCTAAGCAAAATACACTTGCAAACCATATGATCTCTAGTGAATATAGCATGATCAAAAGAGGTTCTAACTTCAAACGGTTGGCTTTATGACTTATGATGGTCATCAATCAACATATCGCACCACACAAGTAAAAGTGGGTTCTATTCAGGACTCTGCAAGGAGTATCTGATGAGTAGTCGGCCAACCCATAACACTTCAATGGTACAGCCCCGCACTCCCACTCGCCACTTACAAAGCGTCTATTGTACTAAGCAGATGTCATAAAGTTGCACCTAGCTCAGAACCTTAATCTTTTGGCATAGTGGTAATTGGTAAAACAAACATGCTACTGTGCTCACTATAAATGTCACTTTCACCTTGTAAGGTTTTGCTATACGTGCTTGCAATATAACCCAAGACCCTTCACCAGTGAATCTAAAAACCAATGTACCTTTTCGACATCGAGCATTTCAAACAAAACAATAACTGGCATTCAAAACCCAAATGAAAGTGGAAGTGAAACAACCAATCACCTGAGCTAGGGGATTTGCTTGTGGACCTCTGGATTGAAAGCCAGAGAACAAAGAAGGACCAGAATCAAAGGTGTAGCCTTTGATATCAAAAGAGTGAGCAGCACCTCCGGGTCGATCATGACTCTCCAAGACAATAACATCTTGACCATATCGAGCTAAAAGCCCAGCGCAACACAGCCCTCCAATTCCACTCCCAATCACAACCACATCAGCCTCCGCCTTCCCTGCACATCACAGTGTTCCAAATTGAAATGTCAAAAAATCCCTAGTTTGTACCAAATGTTACGAAATCAACGAAACCAACAAAAACCCATAAGTAAGAGAGAGAGAACCTGGGAAGGAATTTTGCTGGTTGAGAGTGAGAGAGGGAGAGCCATTAGTGGAGTTGGAATTTCGCGCCAAAACTGGTTTCCTTGTGGTTGAGAAATTGAAATTGGAAAAGGTTGGAGGACAATGGGGTTGAAGAAAAGTTGGAGACAGAGCTGCCATGCTATGCTAATTAAATTCACCAACAATGAAGACGATTCAATTTGATTGACCTCTCTGGTTTTAGCTGCTGCTTCATTGTTGTTACATTTGCTTCTTGATTGTGCTTCTGATTTGAAGCTGTGAAAGAAGCCACGTCCTCAACTACCAACACTCCTCTATTTTATCCTCTCCAGACCAAACAATATCGTGTGGCTTCCTTATCACATGTTTGGTTCTCGAGAAAATGTGAAAAAAGATAAAAACACACCATACGAATTAAAAGAAATTACTTTTAAATTCAATCCAATCCAATCATTTTTTAAATGAATCAAATTTTTTGCGTAGAAAAACGAACTAGTGCACTCATTTTACACATAAATTCAAATTCAGTCAATCCACGACCCTTTTAGAGTGGATTCAAATAACTCTTAATAAATCCATATCCAAACAAATACGAGATAATTCGAATTGTCACCTCTATATTGCATATTCTTAGCTCACAATTTTGAAACAAACATGGGACATAACTTCTATTCAATACCAACCCCAAATATTCATCCACATATCATCTGCCAAGAGATCACATGTATATATTTAGATCCTAAAGCTGGCAAACACCACACAGCTCTTCTTTTCCATCAAACACAAAACCAAACCACAAAATGGTTGTGAAGATAACTGGGGGCTATACATGACAGACTCCTCGAGGCATTACATAATCATATATGGACTCAAGCAGCAACTCATGCTCTCGGTTTTTATATTTACAGGTGTTATAAAGGAAGAAAGTCACACCCAGGAAACCAGAATTTCCTAGTGCATAACCGAGTCGATGAATCCTCCCGTCTGCAAAAGGAGATCATCTGCACAATGACGACAAAATCTGTGGTGCTACTATGTTATGTACGATTAAGCTGATGCTTTGTATTTCTTTCTTCCCCTTCCACCCTACTCTGAGCCGTCTTTGACTAGATACAGATTTCTTCAAACCACCATGTATTGAAGTGTCCGTGTCTGCATCACCAAACTGTCCTTCAAGGTTATCCAAAAGAAACCTTTTTTGGATGTCCAGCACCCAACCGCTAGCAAATGCATGCTCCAAAATTCCAAGAGACCAAGCACACTGTGAAGCAACAAAAGAGATGGTAAAAAAAAAATAGTGCTCATAAGACATCCCAGAGGAAGTCACATAATTTAGAGAGAAAAAAGTTTTAGAGCCATAGATAACCTAGATTTTACAGGGCTAATTGCATGGATGTTAACAAGTGCGTAGGGCACTCTAAAACGTGCACTTGATATTTTTACTCCACATGTTATATTTTGTACAATGAACAAAGAAAACAATGAAGGATTTACCAGCGTCAGTATCACTAAGAACCAGAACTTGACTTTTGCACCCATACTTGTTTCTGCAAATTCACCAAGAGAACTTTTAACAATAAGCACAATATAGTAGTACACAAAAAATGCAATTGTAATATTAAGAGAAACCACCTCATGAGAACCAAAGCCAGAGGCACCTCCTCTTTTCGAAGGCTTCCCGTCACTTACACCCAACATCCCATCAGCATCCTTCACACTACTTATTAGTCCTCGACGACCAACATGTTTATGGGAGCCTGCATGAAATGCAAATACAGTTTTGTGGTATGCATATTAGCAGATATATGTATACTCATACTTCAGACACAAATAAGTCTCAATAAAACACAAACCATTATCAAAAGACGAGTGACCACCTCGCCCACTTCCAAGAGTCTTAATTTCCCCAACTCTTGCATTTGACATCTCGAATTTAGTATCTCCATGACTTCCTGAAAGATCATACACGGACTAATTAAAATATGCATCAAGCAACAAGCTAACTACCACATTCTAAAAAATACTGAGTCAGGAGCCTCAGTTTCATGCAATTGTTACTGAACTAGTTTAAATCTTGACAATGGCCAAGCATACCATAGACTAGTTTGTTACTAGTATAACCTCTACAGCCTATACATCCTAAAGCATTCCATAAACAAGTAACTGCAGATCATTATGGTAACACCTTCTGAAGATTCTAAGACTGACTGTGTAGAATGAGAAGCAGAGGATGATAAAGACTCGTCACTTGCATGTGATCCTTCCGAACGGCGAAGTGTCCATACACCACGATCAGGTCTATCTTTGTTTCTGGTGCGCTTTTCTTGTTTCTCACTGAAACCATGCATATCATTTCCACAAGCCTTATCATCAACAACCCCATTGGTGTCCTTCAAAATCAATGGTACATGTGAAGAAGGCCGTGGAGGTCGTTTCTCCTTCTCGGAACTAGTGGTCTGGATCTGCTGCTCAGATTGGACCCCAGATGATTGATTTTGACGAGTATCCTTGTTTAGAAGTATGCTTCTGATTATCTTCCCACCGCCTTCTCGCCTCTGGTTCTGCTTGAAAGCATTTGAGCCCACAACCGTTCTCACTGAAGATCCAACAGTATGCTGCTGTGAGATGCCACCAGAAACCTGTACATAGAGTTGCAGGGACTTAATATTATAACTAAACCATAACAAGAATATATCATTCATATATCACTACGCTACAGCAAAAAAAAAAAAAAAATTGCTTCACAAACAGCATATGAGACTTTTGGTTCTAACACGGTCTGGATGTCACATGCCAAGTGTCAGCATATATATGTCAGATGCGAACAGCTTGTTCCTATGCCACTTAGAATTAGTGACACAAGTTGGTTACAGGAAGTGCTTTGGACTTTTCTGCCTTTGGACATGTTTGACATCATTGAAGGGTAATTGCAACATCAATAATGTTGACAACGTCAATGCTGGTGCCAGGTGGTGACATTATTGTAAACAAAGATTACTTAGTTTACAATAATGATTTGGGAGACACAGAGCTATTATGTGATTGGCTGCTAGCCACAGAGGGCAGGTGGGGTTCTTGCAGTAGTAGAGGGATTGGTTTGTCATTGAAATACACGGTGGTATTGAACCTGCAACTCATCCCCTATTGACATATCATATCATAAAAGCATTGGAGTCGTCTTTCTTATTTTAGAGCTGGCGGCAGGAAATATGCCAATCCCTCTCAACACCTAGACTTCACATAAAATGTGGATGCTTTTTACACTGCTTAAGAAAATATTCAAATGACTTCTTACTTCTCAACTTAAGCCCAAAACAATATCATGATTTTACATTCACAAAAAAACCTATAAAATAAAGTATGCCCTAGAGTAAACGTAAGTAGAAGCCCAAAACAATATTGTGATTTTACAATCACAAAAATCTATAAAATAAAGTATGCCCTAGAGGAAAGGTAAGTAGAAGACATCAAACATTATTAGACGAATGTAACATATGAAACCATGTATCCTGCAAGCATACAAGGGAAAATGCAGCTCACAACTTAATGACATCATGCACAACAAACTAAAGCTTGTAGAAGCAAAACACCTCATCTGTGATGAAGTAGAACACAACGAAGTGCCATCCAATCCAAAAGAATCAACTATGGAAAACTTGAAACTGGGGAGTTGTACTGAGTGCAGCCAAGCAGTGGCTTTCCAATCACACCCCTCATTAATACTTCCAATTTTTTGTTCTTTCTCCATGTCTCTAGGAATTTATTATTCACTATCATTTATCACCTAATTCTCTCCTATTGAAGAGTTTGTTCAGTTAATTTTGCTATTTCAACCAACCACACTACAAACAAGAAAATAAGCCCTCCATTGTAAGCTATTTGGTGAGAATAAAACACTTACATGAGAAGTTTCTTTTTCTTTCCCTTTAAGAAGCAAGAGTTTCTTTTTGCCTGTATCAGCTTTTCCAGGAACTCCTGAAGGAAGGTTGATGGCAGTAAGAACACTCGCTGATAATCCCAGTAATGAATGTTTAGGTTGAACTCTCCAAATAAGAAGGGCAAACAAATTCGAAAGGAAGGTAAATTAAGCATAAAATAGACCCCATAGCAACATCTGAAGAAAAAAAAATGTATATGAACATCGAGGCATCCTATAGCAAAAAGGTTGCTCAATTTTGGAAAAGATGTAAGACTAACTTCTCCAAGTCCAGCTTTCCCCAGTCAAACTTTGTTCATGTAATTAAGATAATTGACAGAACAAACATTTTCTGACAAATAAAATGTGAACACATCCGAAGAAATTTTGACTATGCCTTCTGCAACATATATACTTTTTTCACTTCTTCTGTCTTTATATTCATATAACCAAAAAAATGAACAGTATGCAAAAAAAATCAATTTATTTGTGATCTTTTAATACAATAACTAATTATGATGTAGTAAACAAATCATTCCCCCTTCTATTAAGACTAAACTTAATCCATGTCTAAAACCAGATGAACTTAGAAGTAGGTAAATATTAAAGATCTGAACGGAGTAAGAGGCAATAGAGATAGATGAGATTGACGGCAGGAAATAGTATATTAATATACAACCATATAACGTTATATCATCAACAGTTCAGATGCTATCTATCAGCAACTTAAGTCATGTAAACAGAACCATTATATCTAGAATTTTGTGATTGCATGTAAGTTCAAACTTCAAAGTCTTTAAGGATGCGTGCTTGTATATATGTGTGTATTATGTGCCAAGGATGTCTTAAGAGTGTAACTAGCACTTTCTCCTTCAGTAAGATATGGCACTCGGTTTGATAACATACCACTTTCTCCTTCCCCAACTTCAATTCCAGAAACGGAAGCTAAAGCGGCGGTCTTTTCAGAAAGCTGCTGATCATCTCGCTTGGGAACAAGAATATATGTTGGCTTGTCTTTCCCACCAGCATTTTTTACACTGTCTGTCGCAACATACTGCCCAGGAGACGGGATAAAGAGTTTACCACAAAAAACTAGAAAGTTGTAACATGAGCTACAGAGGTCTAACAATCAAATAAGCTTGCTAAAACAGATCAAAAAAGTAAAAATCTGTGAATCATTACTTATGCATCTTTTTAATCAATAATATTTTTTGTCTACCATTTTTACCATTTTAGTAGAAGCTCTTCTCTTGTCGGAACCTCGTTTGGAGGAGACTGAACTTGGACTACCACCAGATGAGCCGCCAGCTCTTCTGCTCAGTTTTCCATTGGACAAAGACCTCTGTCAATGAGCATGGGAACGCATTCAAGAGTGTCATTGCATGATTTTATGCCCATTGTAAATATACAGTAAATATAACCAACGACACATATCACTTCTAGCTTATTTAATGAAAAACCAGCAGCTTGGATGGTACATCCAATTGATATTTGTAGAACTTGACACTGACACATATCAAATATCCCAACTCTTTCCCCATCCAAATTTCTGTTTAACATCAAACCCCAAAGACAATTATCCCTACAACCTAGTTCTGGTATATAACTTTACTTTTCAAAACACACACACACACTCAATAAACTTCTTTTGCAAATCTCACTCACATGTCTAATCCAATACTATAGCCCAAAGCATTTACACCTATCGGCTCAACCAGATTAGACAATAATCATTTATATATTTTTACTGGGTAACTAATGCTGCGGCCAGAATTAAATCTATAAACATGCATTTTTGCCAGTTGTATTGAGGTTAAGGCTCCTACATGAGAGGGATACTCCAACTCATTAACACAGTCTTCGGCTCTAACTATAAACTATACAGGCTATTAACATTGAGAATCCCATATAGATCATCTATTTAATTGTGCCTTCACCCAACTCCAATAAAAATGTGAAATTATAACGGCCTATAGGTAGTTGAGTAGATAGCTTGGTAACCGTATATTGATTAGAAGGTAAATGCTCCAAATCAATAATGTTGATCATCTTGAATGCACATAAACTAAGATTAAAGGTAAGGAATAGATGTTAGATTCCTTTTATCTTATTCATAAAGGTAAAGAGATACCCGAGATCCACACTTGGCAGCTCTTTTCTGACGGACATAGTCCATTAAAGGCGTGACAATAGGAGCGTCTTTCACTGCACCTGCAGAGTATAAAAAGAAAAAGAGGAAACAACAAAACAATTCAATATCTCATGTTAATTTCATTGTTGTCTTCTTTCTTCTTCTCTAACATAGTCAATCGTATGCCAGGGTATTTTTACGAACCAGCTCTTTCTGCTTCTCTTCTCTCCAGCTGTATCTCTGCACTCGGAAGATTCTCAACTGGTTTCGCAATAAATTCAAGAAATTCCAGATATTCGGGATCTAGAAATTCATCAAGGAAATATTACTATTAATAAACAGGAAATAGAACATAAAATCACAAATGGAACATTATAAAGTCACACTTTTAGTTAAGAAAAAAAAAAGTAATGGTACCTTTGAATATGGTCCCTTCGCGGCCATCTTTTTTAGGCCACTGCTTAGGAACACGTTGCGATGGAGCATACTCAACAAGGGTTTTAAATTGAGTACCTGAAAGGGAAAGGGTGGGACATTCAAACATATGTCAAACCCCGATAAGCTTGTCATTCAAGGAAAATGGAACAAAAAACACAAAAACATGAGATGAAGCAGTTAAGTTTCCAAAAGTTGACTAGCCGCATGAGGTTTTTCTCGGATCATTAAATATCACAGGTAAACATAAATATTATTAAAAGAACATTTCCAGAAACCTTATCAAGTCTACCAAATATATCAAGATTACCCTTCTCATTAACAAACACATGCCCATCAAAGAACTCAGCGAACTCAATAACATCCTCTGCCCTTTTGAAATCAATGTAAGCTCTACAATACAATTGATGCTTCAGGCTGCAAAATCATTTTAAGAACACGGATATAAGAAAATGAACATCACCAGAAAAATTGCAAATGCAAAAAATAAAGAATTCCTTGTTTTAATAAAATGACAAATGGCAAAAAAACAAATTACAAAGTCGACAGAATATAATTTACACACCAACTTATCACCTGATGGCCAAATCTGAATCACGGAACACCTCCCCTAATAACATTGAATAACTGGCTCTTCAGCTTCTTCCTAAAAGTACTTCTTATTTTAATTTGGAAAAGAGGCAAGAATAAAAAACATATAAACTATGGGTGCAAGAATGAGATTATCTGGTCCCTTTCTACTTTAAAGGAAAAATAACCTCAATTGGGGCCACAACACACACTGCCATCCCACACTCCAGGTAAGTAATCAACAGCGTAACCCAATTATCCCATATTTTACAGTAAACAACATACCACATAACTTCCGCCTTCAGATAGAATTTTTTCTTTTTTTTTTCAGTCATCAACCCATACAAACAGCCTAGCCCAGAACAGTAAACATCATGTATAGTTTTCTCAGCTTCCCTGTTTGATATAGATTTGTGTACAGCATTCCAAGCAAAATTTGTATTAAGTATGCTAATGACTAAATCAGTCAGATGGCATTATGTTGCCATAAACAGAAAATAAATGAGACAGTGATTCTAACACTCGCTAAGCCTTGATCCCAGCTCATTCCATAAACTATGTGGATATAAATGAGCCAAATTTCAAATTATGTTTAGAAATCGTTTATGCCCTACTCTTAACCCACCCCAGAACTAGTTCCACAGGCTGTACAGGAACACAACCCACACAGAAACCCTAGTTCATGATTATAACACCAAGAACTAAACATTTTATTTTCATTCCACTGCCATGTATCCCATAATCCTCATACATTTAGTTATTGCCAGCAAGATCAGAAAGCACCATTTTGAGAAATAAAGCAAACCCATGAGCAAAAACTAGTAAAGCAGTTAAAACAGTATATGGAGAAACTTATTCCTAAGAGGTTAATGTTGCAGTAAATTACACCACACCCATCAACCAAAATCCATCAAGGAAGTTGAAACAGTATATAGATGTCAAATTAGCTTTCAAGTTAAGTAAAACAATACACACAAAAAAAAAAAAAAAAAAAAAAAAACGCACAAAGGCCAACCTGTTCTTGCCGGTGCGGAATGCGACCCAGTTATAGCGCCCAGCGAATGCGCCATCGATTTGCCCCATGAGTGAGTCCTTCGTAATCGTAGGCGGCAAGTGCCGCAACACCACCTTAGTTCGATCTAGCAATCCCTTCATGCCTCACGGGACGATAGAAAATTAAATAAATAAACCCTAGAAATATAACGGACTTTTCAATGTCTGCGTGTCAAACTGGTAGAGAAACTGAAGAATCGCGGCTTGATTACATCTTCTTCGATGACTGCCAACAAGAATCGGAGTCGATTCCGAACCCTAATTTCGAATTATCCCCAATTTCGCCATGCGTGTGAGAGAGAGAGAGGGTAGTTTTTATTTTTTTTTTATGACAGAGAACGAGAAAGGTGAAAAGGAGAGTGAGTTCGGGTCCGAGTGAAATATTTATACTGTTTTGTGATACATCGGCTATACACTGCCCTTTCTCTCTACACGTGTGTAGAAATACATATTTGTCAAATTTACTTACTCGGGACAAGTGTGTAACATTTTTACAAACTTTTTACTTTCTCCTAGACATGATAAATATAGGTCCGGTTCGAATTGTTGAGTCCTACCCTGACAAATATAGAGCTTTCAGGGTTTAAACATAAAATGCACTATTTTTTTTTCAAGATTTGTCTTATTTTAAATTTTACATTATGAATTTGACTTGACCAATGTAGAGATGTGTTAGAGTCGGATGTCGAAAATTTATTGGATTTGGGTCCGATCTGTAAGCTTTAGTCTCATTGTTCCTATAATTGAGTAGGAGGGTTAAGCTCTTTGGGGCATATTGGAGGCTCAAATAATTTTTTGGGGGTTAATATAACCTACACAAATGTAGCACAATGTTAAACAAAAACTCGGGTGTGTACTTGTGATACAACATAATACGTGAAAGTAATAATCTGAATCATACCTTAGTGAAAAAAGCTCTATAGATCATTTACTTTGAGATAAAGTATAAAGAAAAAATCTCTCGTAAATTGTGAGTATACAAATTAAGATCAAGGAGAAATGAAAACTCGCGAGAGCCTCTACTATTCTAGGTATCATTTTAATGTATAAAAACAAACATCGTCGTGGAGCCTTGGAGGTGACCTGCCGAGGCGAGGACCTTGGCGGTGGCCCGAGAAGGTGGGAAGCTAACCTTACATGAGTCATGTATTGTGGAGCTCTTTGTGAGAGCATTGGAGTATGAGACAATATTCGGGGGAGCTTTTGGAGTTTCATATTTGGAGAAGAGTTTTGACAAAGATTTCGAAGTCTCGGAAAAAGTTCTTGAAGCCTTGAATTTGGAGAAGCCTCTTATTCGTAGTTGAGCCTTTCTTAATCAAACTCTCCATAATTGGTATATATGGAGTTGAGTAATTCTCGAGATTCTTCGCATTCAAACCCTTTAGAAATCACATTGTTTTTCATAAGGATGCGATGCATGTTGTGATATTGATTCGAACACAAGGCTTTAAGGGCTTTTGAGAGTCTCGCTCATAGTCCGTGGCCACAACCTAGGGCCATGGACTGAGCATGGAAATCTCAAGAACTCTTTTGATATTTGCACATAGTGTAGAGTCACGACTTTGAGGGACAATGACGCGGCAATTGACCATTTAAGAAACTCTCAAAAGTTCCTTAAATCTTCATAATTGGTCCACGATCGCAATGCTAGACCAATGTCGTGACAATGGACCATGCACAAGGCTTCATAATTGGTTTAGAGTTGCTATCTTATGCAACATCATTTTGTTTTATTAGTGACACATACAATGATTTCTAATTATGAAACCCCATAAGTGTAATATGATAATAAAAATATCTGTAACCAAAATATTTTTATATTTAAATTGATTAATTTGTAGGATTTGAGAACAAATATATTGTTGTAATTATATAAATTAATATTATCGTCGTTCATTTTATTTGTATATGAAATAAAATTAAAATTAAACGCATTATATCATCAATTCTATATATTCATGTTTTTTTTAGTATGATTAGATTGTAAATTCTTATACATAATGTGTGCGTGAAAAGATAGAAATAAAAATTAATTGACTTTAGTTTTTTTCTCAAGAACTCGCACTTTTAACTTCGCCATTAACTTATTGTCAACTAATTTGAATAGTAGCACACACGAAAAGTGCAAAACCAGACTTTCAATTACAAGTATGTGCCAATGATCTTGTAGAAACTTATGCATGATTATATTTTAACTCATTTGAGAAAAAAAAAGAATTATTTTTTATTTATACTTGTGTTCTTCTTAAAAATTAAATGAATGCATGAATTAAAAATAAAAATGATCAATATTTGATATTTTTTTAAAAGTTCATTTCAAATATTTAGATGATTACACGATCTATTATATAATGTTAAATAAATTATTTTTTGTAACTTCTTAATTTGTATTAAAAGTTGTAAAATGACACCAAACGAGGTAGCATAAGTTTTAATGAGCTGGTCAATGGTCAAATTACTATGAAAAATTATTGGTTGGCAGTTGAAATGAAAACCAGGAAAGAGATAGAGAAAGTAAAAGAAAATTGATAAAATTGTTGTTGCCTTCACCATCACAAAAATAGGATATTTATGCACTAATTGCCAAACATGGAACTAAAAAAAATTCAACCTTTTTAAATGTTCTTGTTGGGTTGAAATTCAATTTTGATTTTCACTGTTTGGGTTAAAATTAAATTAAGTGATGCAATTGAGAGTGATTTATTTGATGGAGTATAAATACAGCAAAGCCATAGATCTAAGAGTCCTCTTTTGGTAGGGCATTGTCACTATAGTCTTCTCCTCACAGCCAGTACTGTGTGTGTTGTGTGTGCCAATAAAGGAGGCAGAGAAGACATAGCTGTATTCTTGAATCTCTCCTCTTGAATCTATCTATCTCTCTGCCCACAAAACACCCATCTCTCTGTCACCTCTACAGCTCCAGTAAGCGCATCTCTTTCTCCATCTAACCTCTCACTCTTTACCTTATTGACATTGATGTGTGTGTGTGTTGGTGTTGATGGTCTCTAATCTGTCAAATGCAATCTGTTTTCCTTTTGTGGGTTTTGTTGATTGTGGTGATTTTGAAACTGGATTTTGTTCATTGACTTGAAACAGCAAAAGCTGGGTTGTGATGGGAGAGAGAATCCAACCAGGGAGTTACCTCCAGTTTCCTCCCTCTGCTTCTCCTCATAGGTCATCTTCTCTACCTTCAGATCGAGAAAGGTCAGTTCTTTACACTTTTGCAGATGAATTTCAGTTATGGGTTGGGCTTATATGTTTTGGTTGTTTGATTTCGCTTTCTTAATGATGATTCACAATTACCCTTTTGAAAAAAATAATCAAAAGGTGCATCTAGAGTACTTAAATTTGATGGGCACTCATTGCGTTGGTGTTTGAGTTGCTTTGCTGTTCCTTGTTTTATCGAACCACCGGATATGCATCCTCTGAGCATCATTTCCATCATTTCTGCATTTGGAATGGTTCTATTTTAAAATTTAGAGTTGTCAGGGCAGGAGTTTATATACCATTTTGTTAATGTTTGTATTTGGGGATGCTGGGTTATGACATGTAATTTGGCTTAATGGCAGATGCTTGGCAGAATTATTGGCAGAGAAGCACAAATTGGGACCTTTTATGCAAGTTCTGCCAATGTGCAGCAGGCTCTTAAATCAAGGTATGAGTTTTCTTTTCAGGATTAATTTCTGGTTTTTGTTTGAGTGACCACCGATACTGTTGATGGTGCGATATATTTTTTAATCGACTAATGGCGCAATATATTATTATATTTGGGATGTTCTTGTTGTATCTGGTCGGCCTTATAATGCTTGAATGGGTCATTTAGAGGTGTTTTAGTTCTAAAGAATTGTCAGCTTTAATTGAGTGAGTCACGGTTTGCACAGTTCTTTTGGATTTGAATTATGAATGTGTGTGCCTAAAGGTGGCTATTTTCTCTTCCATTTGGCAGTTCTTGGCCGAGGATGTGAATATGATTGCTATATGTATGGGATATTGCACGATTATACCAATACAGTATCCACCACAATATTTGAACAACCATAGGGTTACCTGGTAGCAGGTTGATGCTAATTTGCTAATTCATACTATACTACAGTCAAGAGACAAGACTGTAATTGCTGACTGATCGAGTTGTCTTAGAAGTGGGTCCTGAGAGTAAAATCACATGGCATGTTTTAGAGAATGCATTTATTCTCTATTACTTGAAGGAGTCGAGTTTCATGAGAGTTTTAACTGCAGATAGACCTATTTTTTTCTTTTTTCTTTTCAGTTTAACTCTTTGAAAATATGGTTACTTGTTATGTTTATTACATTTTTGCCATTGTCTCTTCAGAAATTAGACGGATATCAGGTTTTACCCAAAGTTTTGTGGATCATGAAAGACTTGAACATGATAGTCCATATAGGTCATTCAATCAACATCCAAATGGCAGACAAATGGAATTGGAGGGATGGTCCGCAATGCAAACAGAGGTAATGCATTGTTTATGTCTTTAAGATTAGTAAAATATATATCTTTAATCTGTTAAGGGTCTACATGCACAGTGAATTTAAATTATTCTTTATTGACTTTGTTACTATACTGCTTTTGTTGCTTATCTATTTATAACCATTTCAGCGATCGAACTTAGAACAAGTTCTATCATTTGGGTATACATTCAACTTTGCATCGAAGGCTGGGATGTGTTAATATAATTATCTAATCATGACATGTTTTGGTAGTCGGATAGGTCCAGCGATGCCCGGCAATGATCTATAACAGTTGAACATGTTTGTAGCTATACCCATCGTACTTCATGTTTTGGTTGCTTAAGCTCAAGTTTGTGTTATATCATGTTGGTTCGGTTGCACATCTTATACTTTGTTTTGAAATTCTTCTGTCACGAATGCATGATTCTCTATGACCCAAAGTTTAAATTTTTTTAACTATGGGATCATACAAAGCAACACATGATTATCACAATTATCTCTTCCCTTGCTGCTTTTTCTCGTGCCATTTTAGCTCCTTAACTTTGTTTTCAGTGTCTCTTGGATTAGGGCATTATGTTCTTTGGTGCATATGATCAAACTATCTAAAATGCTTTCAATGGTGACCTAAATGTATATTTCAAATAGAGAAAAACAAGAAAGTGTTGGGTGTTAATCATATTTAAAAGTTTAAATTATTTGTTTGAATTAAACACTTCTTTCTGGTGCATGAATCAACTAAGCTTTCTTGAAACAGTAAAAAATTGGATGAATGACGTGCCGTTAATTGAAGTATCTGATAGTTTAATACGATATTGTGTTTCAGGACAATGGACATCTCCAAAGAATGGCACCATTTCAACCATCAATCGGTTGGCCTGGGCCTCAAGGAATTCCAACTACTCCGATCGTGAAAAGAGTTGTAAGACTTGATGTCCCCGTGGACAAATATCCAAATGTAAGCTTGCATGCTATCCTGAACTCAAATTCATTTTTATTTCCTTCATTAAATTCGAGCTTCTAACTTGGAAGTTTTGCAGTATAATTTTGTTGGCCGAATTCTGGGACCTCGTGGGAATTCCCTTAAAAGAGTTGAAGCTGCAACGCAATGTAGGGTGTACATAAGGGGTCAGGGATCGGTTAAAGATTCTGTGAAGGTATCATAAAATCTTGAAATATATATATATATATTTTTTTTTTTCCACATGTCTTGGTGAAGCAGCATTCTGATAAAGTGAAAACAAGATCGTGTTCGAACTAAGTGATTCCTCTGATTCCTTTTGATTAAGAACATTTTACTTGCTATATTAGCAAAAGTGATTGCTTAGAAGCATATATTTTCTGCAATTAAGGATTGCGTTTGATTCTTTCACTTTCAGTTTGATATTGATTTTGCTTGCAAACCTAAAAATTATTCATGATGCTACTTGTGGTTTTAATTTAAATCTGCTTTGAACATATATTGTCCTCAGATTGATTCGTTGCTATCAACTTATGTTCATGATGTTTGAGAGATGGTGAGGAACGTCCTCTGGAACTATGGAGCATATATATGAAAGGTGGACATGCCAAAGAGGATTGGTGTGTCCGATACCTTTTGACACTGACTTAGTTGGACACACGACATCACTTGTTCGCACCATGTCCATACTAGTCTAAATTATAAGTGCAAAACTAAGATATCTAGAACTTCTCAACACCAATCCTGATGTTCTTAATTTTGTGAACATTAAGTTTAGTTATTCCATAATGTAAACTGCATAAAAAGTTGGGACTGGTAATAATTTACGTTCATGATATTATACTGACATAGTTTGTCAGAGAAAGACTGAATTAAGGGCAAAGGGAGGATAAAAAAGGATAACTATATATTTTGAAACTTTGATGGATTGTTTTGTGATCATGTTGATGAAACTTCATAGAAAAAAATTGCTAGCTTTAGAAGTTGCATTAGTAAGAGGGCCGTGTGTGTGTGTGTGTGTGTTTTGAGATTAAACTAGGATGGTTTTGAGAGGTGCTGGAGTTGTATGATGCTAGGAATAAATTGGTATTGTTAATGTGATCTCTTATAATGTTTCACCGGTGCAACTAAATGATTAGTTTTCATCCAAACAGTTTTCCATCCATAGCCACCTTGACAATCTAGTTTCTGACCCTGTCGTTATGGGAACTTTTTGTTGATTTGCATGTGTGATATTGATACTCTGGCAAGTAAGTTTGATGTAGTTACTGAATAGCCATAAGTGGTGTGGTTTGGTATGGGTGTAATGCCGTAAGCATGGCTAAACGGGAAGCTACACATTATTTGTATCTACATTCGCTGTGTTTTTCTCATTAGATGAAAACAGTTCAATACAATAGTAATTGTTCGGGTAATCCATAGGAACTCATCGCAGTTAGATTTTTTATTTATAAAAATAATCCCATGGTTTCTTCCTTGCCTTTTGGTTCTTGGATAAGCTGCCTTTGGGAGGATGTGACTATTCTATATTTTTCTTGATAGCTTCTATCTGTATTGAAAGTGGTTAACTTCACAATCCAAGTGATAAGTGTTGAATGTGATTCAACAATTCAACTGGAAGATTTAATAATCAAGCACATTAAGAAATTACACGGTGTTCATGAAAGTCTTGTTCATTACAAAGCTTTTATCATCCGTGATTTCTACAAGGCTCCGTAAATGTTTGTACTTGATCAAATTGTCACTGTGGACCTCTGATTTATTTCTTTGCTCTTTCAATCTTTAGGAAGAGAAACTGATAGACAAACCTGGATATGAGCACCTTAACGAGCCACTTCACTTGTTAGTGGAGGCTGAATTTCCCCAGGATGTAATAGATGCACGCTTGGGTCATGCCGTGACAGTGCTTGAAGACCTTTTGAAGCCTGTGGTATGAACACGATACACTTCACCTTTTCCGTTCATTTGTTCATAACTGTTGGTATTTACATCTCCGTCCTTTCTCGATTCTCTCCCTCTAGGATGAATCTTTGGATCACTATAAGAAGCTACAGCTGAGGGAACTAGCCGTGCTAAATGGGACATTAAGGGAAGAAAGCCCGAGCATGAGCCCTAGTATGAGCCCGAGCTTGTCACCCTTTAACAGTACAGGAATGAAACGAGCCAAGACGGGGAGATGATGACTATACAATGATGATGACCTATTGCTTGATTGCTGGATAACCGGCATCTAGTTGGCTGAAAGCCAAATTGCTGATGGCTTCTTAATCATGGGAAGGTTGAGAGTTCTTGCACACAGCTTATATAACTAGATGTTCTTTTGGGCGCAAACTGGTGACTCAGAGGGTTCGCGGCTACAATGGTTTGGCGCACAATATGCATTTAACTCTATTCTTTTTCGTTTTGGTGTCTTGACTTTCTCATCATTCCACAATTAGTTAAAGTGACGAAAACATTACTTGGTCTAACTCGTAATTTAGACTTCTTCTAGCTGATGGATAATTTTATTTCTCAATGACGTGCTTGCAAGATTTTTTGCAACCCTAGTCTCTTTTGCATTTGATACTCGTACTATACATTGATTGGATATGCCGCGGAGTTGGCAACTCGTATTGACATGATAAGCTTAAGAATTGTGCAAAAGTATTTAACATGAATATGACAAGTTTATGACGGGTAACCAAATAAGTGTAATACATTCACCTTCAATGCATAATAATACAGAATCAAAACTGGCTCTAGCTGGATCACATATCAAGAACCAAATTACCAGCTCTGTACATATAGTCTGCATAGTGTATACAAGGTCACTCAATTCGAAATGTGAAAGTGACAATGCAGCTATGCTACTTCCAGTCTACACCATATTATATACAGCCGGACTTTTAAACTTATCCATCACTTTTTTATTGACAATAATTTCTTTGATGAATCACATCTAATATACGAAGATACTACAAAATAATGATTTGGTAAATGAGATGCAGAAAGCTGACATATAATGTGTATTTAAAGAGAAAAAAAGGGAGCTAACATTTAAGATACACACCTCAACTACAATGAACTTAAATTCTAAGAATACATGAGATCAATCTCGAAGGCCAAGTTCAAGCTCGAGCTCATCATCCTCTTCAAACAACTTCAGTAGACGGGCGTACTGCTCATCTCGTTTCTTCTTTTGCCATATTTTGAAAAGGAAAAGAGAAAACAACGCAACTGCTACAACCACAAGTAGTATGATGAATACCTCAGTCCCCTTGCCCCCACTAGATTTTGCATTTGTATCCTTGTTGGAACCTGATGAGTCGTCAGAGAATCCTAAAAGGAAAATGAAAGAACAAGAATATCAACAAAAGGAAGTCTCGGGAAGCACTAAGAACCAGCAGATAAAATGATATAAACATGGATATCAAAAAAAGGAAGAGTCTCGGGAAGTACAGAGAACATGCAGATAAGTACAATCTCCATCAATTACGAAGACTTGACCGATATAATTATCAAGAAATAAGCAATCAATGCTTATGCAAAAAAGGAAAAACTGAGGTTCATTACTCAACGTAAACCTAAAAACTCAAAAGAATATGCTTGAAAGAAGTTCACAGGGTACTCGTAACAAACAGTACACAAATATTTGCCTTTTTTTTTAATGCTTAACTCTGATTTACAACATAATGTTCAGGATAGGCTAAATAACTCTGATTTACAACATAATGTTCAGGATAGGCTAAATAACTCTGACATCAAAGAAGTAAATTCATGTATTAGATGGTTAAGTACATCACTCTAGGCGTGGATTCATAGATAGGTCTTGAATTCACACATAAGTGTTTAATTCAGTCATATTTGATATACTTTTCCGTATCATCTCACATAAATTTCCCAAATGTAAATTATATAAAAATCTATGCACAGCTCAAGTTCGTGCCGAACAATACATTCAAATTGTTACCAAAATAAGGAGCTTTGAATCTTGAAAAGCATAAAATATCTATAAAGACTTGTTTGGTTGCTGAGAAACTAAGTCATATAGGAAACATAATACTTGAGAACCACCGAGACTCAAATTAAGAAGAAAAAACCCTACTTTCGCATGAATGAGGTAAATTTAACACATTATTTTCCTGCAACAACGAAAATACAATCCTAATTTTCTATCCTATTCCAAAAATTTCTCTGCAACCAAACAGCCGGCCAGATTTCGAATCTTATTAGTATTTTCTTCCAAACACATCTAATTCTCCCATTTTCTCAGAAACCAATCAAAGAAAATAAAAAAGAACAGATTTGCAACATTACATGCACAAATCCAAACAGAATCATACACGAAATCGATCGTAAACAGCAAAAATTTGCAAGAAAAAGATGCGAGCAAGTGCAGAGATCAAACCTGAAATGAATTGTAGAGAAATCGAAGAAAAAAGTAGTAGCAAACGCACCGATCTACTTGTTGTGATTGCGGTCATGTCTCCAAATCCCTCTCTTTCTCTCTCCTAAACTCTTCGCTTTCTCTCTCTACAACTCTCGGCCCTCTGGGTGGAGCGATCGCTCGCTTTTGAGCCACCACGCTATCATTTTTCCTAATTTAAAAATTGTGGAAATTATATATTTTAGTATTTATATTTCTGCCCCAACTTTTAACATATTTTCGGAAAATAATTACACTTTTACCCTTATTTCATTAAACTTGATTTTTGTTGCCTCTATTCTGTAATATAATTAAATGGTCATAAAATGAGTTACCTGAGACTTTAAAGGCATTCAAAACGTTTAAGCCGTTAGGTCCAACTTGCATATGTAAAAATATTAAAATAAGTCTAATTTGACTTTCCAAGACGGATAGTTTTGGGAGTTTAGTCCATAATTAAGGTTTTGTCTTGTTTGAGTCGCTGTAAATCAATCAGGTGTATATTGTGATGTTACATCAACATTTATTGATATGTCATCACAACACGTCAGACGCATCATTGATGTGTGCATGTCATATAAGACAAAGGTTTAGTTGTGAATGATGAAATAAATTAAATTATACAATTAAATGATATGAATTTCGAATCTAACACGACGTGGCAACGATGACGTGACACCTAAAAGAATCAGCTACAATTTAATTAATGTTGAGAGATATTTTGAATTGAGAGTGAAATATTCATATTCATTGGACATGAGACCCCACAAGTTTTGAATCAACCAACAAGCCCTTTTATTACACACCACCAACATATTCAACCCTCACTAAATACCAAAATTATGCTTATATTGAGCAATGAGCACCACATCCAGCCCCACAAGAAATATTCATTTGTAGAATCTATCATAACCCTCACAAAATACCAAAACAAGGCTAAAATTGACCCAAAATTTTGTATTATATTAGAGGTCAAACTACTGGTCAACATTAATATGAAGAAAGATTCAAAATGTATACTATGAGACTTCAATCACAATAACACTAAGTTTCAGTCTATTTGTAATAGGAATGGGACAGAAACAAGACTCATACATAAAAAACACTAAGAGAACACAAGCATTAGCCTGGACAAGAGATTGGTTTATCACTTGAAACATTTGGCAGATTGGTTTATCACTTGAAACATTTGGCATCCAGAAGAGGCTCTCCCTCGAATGGCTCGCAATCTTCAATCATCTGACTTACTCGCTCCTTTTGTGCTTCATCGGAAATATCGACCTTTTTCCATTCATATAGCTCCATGTCGTAGCATTCATCTAGTACATATTGAGGGATTTCTGGACCGCGGAAAAGCCACAAACCCTTGACCTTGAATGGGGGCTCAGCACCAATCACCAGCATTTTCCCAAAGGCATATTTGCGTACCAAGTCCATCCGCTGAAGAAACCCACCAACCTTGTTCATTGTGACGAATGAAACAGTGTTCTCATCATTGTACTTGTAGTCGCAGAACCACAGGGAGTATCCCTCGGGATCATACATGTCCCAGAATCCTGCAACAAAAGGAACAATGCAGAAGGTGTTATTTGTTTTGACAATAGCAACATAAACATAATACAAAATGAATGGAACAAGAGCATGTGAAGATTCTACTGAAAACCATGGATTCAGACATAAGTAAGGGAATAGACAATACCTTTAATTGCAACCTCACGGAAGTTGGATTTCGTATTGGAATAGAGTCTCTTCCAATCATCCAATATCATCTTACTTGGAGGCAGCAGATCAAGAGGATTCTTCGCTTTGGGCTTTGGAGCCTCTTCCTCTTCCTCAGCAGCTTCTGGTTTTGGCTTTGCTGGCTCTTTCTTCTTTGGCTCTTCCTTGGCCTTTGGTTTTGCAGGTTCCTTTGGCTGAGCAGGCTTCTTGGCCGTTGTCACTGGTATAACAGACTCTGTTTGCTTTACTTCACCAATTATCTTCTTGAAATTAGGTTGATTAACCATAGTCCAGAAATATCTCTCAACATGAGAAAACTCGGAGGTAAAGCTCTTGGTCATGAGACGAGTAAATCCACCATACAAATTGCATGTCATGATTATGTCAGCCAGGGTAACAGAATGCCCAACCAAGTATGTGTTTGATGAAAGATAGGTATTCAAAGCCCCAAGTGCTCTCTTCAATGCGGCAATGGTAGCCTCCTCAGCCTGTGTTCATAAAGACAAAAGACACAAGTTGTGCATAAGGAAACTATTCACACAACTAAATGCAAATGGTTGTGATGCAGAAGGAACATTTAGGATAACCCAGCAGAATAGCTGGGGGAAAAAAAAAAGTAGTTACACCAGAGAAAAAAATAATTCAAAATTCAAGTTCATAATTTCAGATGGCAAAGAAACTGAAAGTTAGTGTGCGGTAAAAATGAAGAAAGATGCCACTGATGACCCATGAAATCCCAAGACATGAATCATGTGACAATAACAATTAACTAAAGTAGACTACTCAATTAGCACCTACCACATATAATAACAATTTGAAACTACAATGAGAAAATATGTTGGGAAATCGCAAATAGAAAATGCTAAATAATCAAGTTTTCAAATGACACACAGTGACACTTAATGACAACTTTGGAAAGAAAAAGATAGTGGGTAGTATAACTCACTGGAGGAAGGTACACTTCACGTCCCATTCTTGGTCTATACCACTTCGCCAAATTGGCATCAATCTCCAATGAAGAAAAGTCAATCCACTGCTCAATATGACCCTAAAAATTAAGAGAAATACAGAGAAATTAGCATTACTGACAATTGAGTTGTAAAGGTATAATTTTTGTCTTCCACTTCTGTTGGCTTGGCATATATGAGGGACCAAGCGAGGAAGATAAAATCACAAAGAAAGTAAAGTTATAGGATCAAATAAAGGGAAATCATTAAATAATAAAATAACTTACATAGTCAATGACAGACGAGCCATATAACGGATTGTCAGCCTTCAAACGAGTCACTATAACAACAGAAGGACTGATGAATTCAAGTACAAAGAAGAGGGGAAAAGAGAGCAGTATATATCTTACCATAACGTGCTATAGCATTGCTCTCGAATACTGGGCCGTCAGGTGTTTCCAAAACAGGAATCTAGAAAATAATAATTCTCTTTTAGGAAACTACATAAAGCAACCATACTCCATTCACTCAGTTAAGATATAAATATGCCGCGAACCTTCCCAATAGGATTCATCTTGATGAACTCTGGAGTTTTATTTGATACACCCATCTCAAAGTTCTGAGCCAATTCAATATTGACACCACTGTACTCTGCAGCAATGAGTGCCTTGTAGGCATTCTTGTTATTACTCCCAGTATGTAAAACCTGTGAGATAGATCAAACAATCCTATCAACAGGTACATACACCTGATGATAATAACTCTACCTACAAAGTCAAAAGAAATCTATGCACCCAATCAAATGTATAAATGGTGACATAGGATGTAAAGCATTTCCTTTTATATTCAGAAAAGTGTATATTGTATATTCTTGAAACAAGTTCAATTAACACTTGTAATCTGTCAAAGATGCTAACAAAAAATCAATTTATAATTCAAACTTTCATTCAATTTTAATTCTGATTACTTTTACTAAATAAAATCAGCAAGATACTCTAAAATACTCACAATCAGTCTATGATTCTAAAGTCAATTGCATGGGTATACTACTGACTACTGAGAAACTAAATCAAATCACAGCCACAATGAAATTTCTATAACACAGCAGCAAATGAATTGAATTGACTTTCCTTCCATCAATCCAGTTCTATACTAGGAAGATTCTGATTAATCTTATAACAATAAAGAAACTTTACAACTATAAAACTAAATACAGTTCTGAAATAAGCAAGATAATCTAAAACCCTTTTAAGCAATCTATGATTTTGAAGTCAACTGCTCTGAAATATGCAAGATAATCTAAAAACCCTTTCAACCAATCTATGATTCTGAAGTCAACATCTCTGAAATAAGAGATATAATCTAAAAGACTAAAACCCTTTTAACTAATCTATGATTCTGAAGTCAACTAAATAGTGTCAGTGGAAAAGCACAAATAGAATAGCAGCTAGAGAACTCACCAGAGCCATGGCTTCACGGAAAAACGATTCACTCCTGAGTTCAGATCTGTTCACAAATTCATCCCCAATATCACATTAACAAATCCAATCAATAGAAGAAAAGCAATTACATAACAGATACAGCTAATTTCAAAGGAGACACTAAATAATTTGATTAAAGATTCATTTTTTACATAACCCGTGTACCAAAAAAATGAGCTTTAGACACATCTATCTCCGATTATAACATTTTCCATAGAAACATACAGAGCCAAATCGAAAGACAAAAACAAATTAGAAATGGAAACACTACAATTGGCGCTCAGATTCAATCAAGTGTATCTGTTACATAGATGAAGAAGAAGAACCTTTGAGCAGAAGCGTTTTTCCGAGAGCACGAGCTGAGCCTGAGAGTGGGAGAGAGAGGAACTGAGTGATAAACGAGTTAGGGTTATGTAGAATAGCCACTGGCCATGAATCGGCTGAGATCTTCTCGGGTCGGATCCAATTCATTCAATTTCGGGTTCGCACTTTATGAGAGTAATGTTACTTTTTTTTTTACACAAAAACTAATATCTCATCCGTTCCAAAATAAGTGTTATGTTTCTTTTACATTTTTGTCCCAAAATGAGTGTCTTTTTTTTCTTTTCTTGTAAGTTATTTATGCATGAATTGTCAATAATATCTTTATAAAAAGTTAGTTAGGATCTCTTAACATATGATCATGATGATACAATAATAAACATATCACACTAACTAGGTTTTCCTTAATTTTTCTCAAAATAGAAAGAATGACACTCATTTTGGAACGGATGAAGTATTTTATTAATACTCAAATTGGATGATAAAGAAAATAAATCTGACAAAGAGACCGAGACCTAACTAATTTGTGGGTCATTCAGTTCGTATACTAACTCGAAAATATAAAACTTTGATGAGTCAGAATGGTTAAAACGTTATGAATGATCAAACCAAATGCACTAAATTCCTCTCCATCAGCTTGAATAATCAAATTAAAAGCACTGAAATTCTCCATTATAGGCTGAAGAGCACGAATAACTGACAACGATTACACTTGAAGTTTAAACCGACCACGTGGAGTGCTCTGCCAACCGTCTCTCGTCACCATCGTGTATGCCATCTGATTCGATTGCATAATCGAAGTCTGATTCGATGACTCTGACCAGATCACCACCCTCCAGCCCGCATTCTCTTTCTCTATAATCGTCTCATGTTGTTCGAACACCAACCAAGACGCATACCGCGAATATACGCCGCAAATCTGCAAAACATAACAAATTCCTAACTTGTTGTCAAAACAAGGCTCGCTATCAGAAAGAGAAAGATCGTTATTTGCTATATGCAAACCTAAGAAACTGTCGCCGCTCCGAAATCAAGATTAAATGTAGCCGAACAGAAACTCTATTTAACTCTCATAATGACATAGACAAAAAGAGTCACACAACCCAACGAGTTGGCGTAGTTGGTTCAACATTACGTCCCTTAAACAAGAGGTTAAGAGTTTGAATTACAACTCTTGTAAATGAAAAAACTCATGGGCCAGCCTCCTACCACTTAGTGCGCTGACAGTTGAGCGAGTGAAGATTAGTTTGAGTATGGTAAAACGGTTTAAATGTGTAAACCGCGAGTGCGCGGGTCCCTTAGAAATCTAATGGTATAAACCAAAAAAGAAAAAAGAAAAAGAGTCACACAGAATAATGTTTAAAAGAGGAAAATAAATAAATTTGAATTTATTTTGTACGAATAAAACGGATATATTATAGTACAATTTTTTACTTCAGGTCAACAAATTTGAATTTGAATTTTATTTTCAACTTCCTTGTTCCTTAAAACCCAAATTATCATACTTCAAAAAAATATAAAAAAAAATCTTTTATAAGTTATAAAAGGGTATATGTATTGTGTATAATCATATAATGATGAAACACAATAAATTACTCATTTAATATCATTTATAATTTAATAATTGTCTCACATTCACATTCATCAATCTGCCCCTTTGATATTTTCAAATTGACCTCTATATTTAATCATAAAATGCTAATCACATTGTAGAATTTTTTTATTTAGAGACATGTCTATTTTTCATACATGAACTTTCACAAAATGTATAAATTGATCCATTTTGTCAAACTTTGTATAAATAGATACATAAACTATTAATTTTGTACAAATAGGTAATTAACATTAATAGTGTTAAAAATTTCCGTTAGTGTATGTCTATATGAAAAACTGAAAAATGTGTGAAAAAGTATTAAAAAAAGTAATAAACAATTTTAACTTAAATCAAAAGTAATATTTTTAATTAGGGTCGACCCACATCGATCCTGAAGAAAATAAATGACCCGATGATCGGATCGAAAAGTATTCGAATCTTAGTTAGGACTAAAACAATCCGGAATAGTCAAATTAAATAATAATAACATTATATAAATGTGTGTGTATATATTGGGAAAAATTGTTTGAATAAAATCATGAAGAAAAAAGTATTAAATATTAATCCGAATTGTTGTGAATTGGAGCGAATAATTATGAAATACATACATAGGAAA
>JAYMTA010000362.1:0-30514 GCA_036897625.1 Pelargonium cotyledonis | reverse complement strand
CCAGCCACTCCTTTGTCCCTTTTGAAAGTTCAACCACCACTTTGACTTTTTACTCAAAGTTCAGCCACCAATTTGAGCTAAAGTCCTATCTAACGAGAACAAGACAAGTTTACTAATAAACCGCGTTTGTCTGTCTGTCTGTCTGTCCGTCCATAAACCTGCAATGGACGAGATGTCAATCATCCAAAATAGATATTAGCAAAAACAATATTACTGTTGACAAAAGAAAATGAAATTTACAAATATGACTACGGTTAAGATGTTCTAGACTTCTAGTAATAAAAGAACTGATCCAAATCGAAAAGAGATCCAATACCATACCTTTGTGTCCTCTAGAATATGCCATGATTTATGACAAAAGATCAATCAAATACTTGGAACCATTTATGGTTCTTCACAAACGAGTCAGATCCAATACTATACCTTTGTGTCCTCTGGAATATGCCATGATTCATGACAAAAGATCAATTAAATACTTGGAACCATTTATGGTTCTTCACAAACGAGTCACAGATCAAATACTACATGTCAGTTAGGCTTGCTTAAAGTCCGGATCGTGCTCTCTGAAAAGCATCAGTTGCCGGAATTTATCCCGCCCATACACACGGGCCTGATAGGTTTTAGTCTGACCAGTAGTGGACTCTATCGCTTCAAAGGTAAAGAAGAGATATTCATATGTGACCATGTTGCACTTGAGAAGTTTGGAGAGACTAAGGTTGGTGCCCTGCAATGCAAACCAATAGTCCGGCTCACAAATATTTGGATTAAAGCTTATCCCTTCCCATGTACAATTGTACATTATAATCAAACTCTAGCTAGGCAACATTCATCAATTATATTCAAAACAGAGTATAGTTCATATGAAAAATATTATAATCAAACCCTAGGTAGAACATAGATTATATTAGAGAAAGAAGCATCGATCAATACCATTTGTTTGTTGTGGCCCGATATAGCTTTTTTTGCTTCCTCATGGGCACCGGTGTAAGGAGAATCCAAGCCGATCGGATCACCAATCTCGAAAGGTTGTCCCTGCAGTCACATAATTCATTCGTACATTAAATCGCAAAACAAGGATCAAACATGATTACAATTACGAATTGGTTCACTTACGGTCATGTAATCAACATCATACTCCACTGTATTGCTAAGAATGAATCAACCATTTTTAGAGTCTGAATCGGTATCGGAATCGGAGGCCATCGCAGAAACACATAAAAGAGGAAAATCGCCCAAAACCAAAATCCTAGCTAGATTGGTATTTTAACATACCATTACTAGTATAGTAAAACCATATAATCGGGCTGTTGGCTCATCAATTTTTCATGTAAACCTAATATAGACTTAGGTGGCTTTTGTGCAATTTTGCTTTTTTTTTTTTTTTTTTTTTTTTAAATTTCTAAAGAAAAAAAAGTGTATAGTTTTCAATAAAGTTGATTTTTATACAAATTGCCAAGAAGGTGCAAAAAGGAGGCTTTTCTTCTACCTTTTTGTCAAATAAAAGTAACAGTCAAATTAAAAATAGGTCTTAAGGTTCTCTGTATTGTGAGGAAATCAACAGTTTATTGGTTGCTTTGTAAAAAAATAAGTTTATTTCGTAACAACAAATTTGCTCTGTAAACTGTTTTTTGTTGAATAATACTATTGAAGTCAATAACAGAATAAGGAATGGAAAAGGTTTATATGTAGTCTTTTCATAGCAATAATTTGTATATTTTAGTATTGCTTTGTTTTCTGGTTCAACTTTTCAATTTTAATACTAGAAATTAGTTGATGGTATACTTCTTTTGAGCAATCACGTAAACTTGCAAAAATAGTATTAGAAAACTTTGAGATAGGTATTAAGGAATTGCACATTTTGCAATTTGTAGAGGGCTCTTTGCATTACATAAACATTACACACGCGTATATAGGAGTAAAGGATTTCAGTCATATAATTAATATTTGAAAGCAATGCCGTTAAATTTTATCTGAACAAGTAATCCCACAAGTTTATTGGAAACATGTATATATATATATTCATTTGTGACGTGTAAAACTTTCGTACACTTGATTGATTGTCTCGGTCATTAACTCTCTTACACTTGATTGATTGTCTCGGTCATTAACTCTCGTGCACTTGATTGATTGTCTCGGTCATTAACTCTCGTACACTTGATTGATTGTCTCGGTTATTAACTCTATGCTTGAAACTCTTTCTTCTATTTGTCTTAGTTGAGACGTACAACTTACTTTAATATTAATATAATGTTATATACAAATAAATAGCTTCAAAAGGGAATGTTAATCAGATTTGAATATAAATTAGGAGATAAACTATTCCATTTAATTTATAAAATGTAATGAACTTTTTTAGCTCTGACTCATAACTAAACCTAAACCATTAGAAGCAAGTTGGACCAATCTATTCCAATCCTCTTCTCTCTTGTGTTTTCAACCCAAAATATTTAAAAACAGCAATTTATTGTTATTTTTTTGTGGGGGTAAAATGGTCCTAAATTATTTAATATCGATAATGACTATGGTTTGGGTCAAACACATCTGCAAAATGCCTTTAAAGTCTGGAACCTTGTAGAAAAAACTATATTGCCAAATGCCAACAGAGGATTTACAGTACTAATTGAACAGTTAAATATTCGGGCCAATTTCATTGGACCATTGATAAACCACGAACAATGCCACATAAACGAGAAAGAAAAAGGACGAGAAAATTTTAGTTCAATACAAAGCGTGACGCTGTATCTAAACACACTTTGATGTATCTCAGCAGTGGCAAATGAAATAAAACACAAGTTGAGATTCAACCCGTCAAAGGCTTAAACAATAAAGAAAAAGTCTACAAGTTAGCGAATTTACACGAATTTGTAACTTTACAGACACATTTCAGTTTCATCAATCCAACTATGAAATTCAGAATAATAATAAAGCTGTGAAAACAACCGAAATAACAATAACGAAGCTGCCACTTATTTATTAATTTCCAACACCTAATGTCTAATGGCTACAAGCTACAATCTGCATACTGAAATTAATTTCAAAACCAAGCATTATAGAGAAAAAGACTGGTTAACTAACTTGATTTGATTTACAGTTAATTCCATGGTCAAAGGACGATACTGGATTTGGAAACCACATCAACTGAGCTGAGCCCGACTGATCACCGCTAAATTTGAAGGGGTGATTGGGAAAGTATGGTGCTTACTAGCTCCTCGTTCAACTTCACTGGAAGTGGAGGCATCTGCTTCATTATGTTTGGCGTATCATCCAAACTGCACACACACAAACATGCACCGGTATCAACCACTACCAAACTAACAATATCAACCAACTTCTTCGACAAACAGTATACATATATTTACACTTCATAACATAGTAGTGTTACCACTAACCATCTTTCACACAAGCTCACACAAAAACCCAGCACAGACCTTCTATTTACTTCTCCAGGGAAGAACTACTGACACTTCGGCATAAAACTAAAAATATTTTTAGCATCAATAAAAGTGGCCTATACATATTACTGATGGAACTGAAAACCTGACACAGTGCTACATGATAATGGCCACACATACAAGTTCGTTAAAATCTTTTGACAACATATGAGATCAGCCTCAAAAAAATTCCATGGGAGAAAAAAAGAAAGGTATCACAAAAGCACATTCCTGATAGGGAGCTATTTTTTAATGGGCTTATAGCCGGAGCTATTTTTTAATCGGCTTATAGCCGGAGCTATTGAATATGATATTTTCAACTTATCAACTTTGACATTACATCTTCATAAGCAAAAATTTCTCACAACTTCGTAATGTAAAATCTAATAGTAAAACATTGTAATAAAAATTCATTCAGGGTAATATAGACCCCAAGGACTCAATGATAAGCTGATTTGGCACAGGAAGATAGACAAAGTGGGGGACAATAATCATTCAATTTACCACAATGGACATTCATAGAAGCGCTTGCTGAGATGGGTTAGTACTGGTAGCTTTATATTCCACAGTTAACTGATTACTGGGAGTAAGAAACAAATGATAACAAACTAGTTGACAGCCAAAAAATAAAAATAAAAAACACCTGCAGCATTAACATATAACGTAACAATTCAATTTCATGTACTTGGAGATGAGGAAAGATACATTTAGTCTGCCCATGTACACAAACAAATTATGCATGAAGTGACTTTATAACAGAATTTTAAAAGAAAATATTGCAACATACTCATTCATAATCCTGAAGATGTTATTGCGAGCTTGGAAAAAGAGACCGAAATTATCATGTATCTGAAAAGGGAAGGCTCTTTCTGTTAGACAATTACCAAGGGGGCAAGAATTAGGAGAGCAAGATAGTTGAATCAGATCAAAGATGCATCAGCATCCTCAAAATAAGCAATTTGACCTTTATTACCTCTGCTAAATTGCATGTCTTGAGAATATGGTGTCTGGTTTCTAGCAAGAATAACATGAATAAATAAAAATACTTAGTGTAAGTACTTCACCTGGTAAGCATGAAGATTTGCAGAAATTTGGTCAAGAGCCTGAGCATTTTGCTTAAGGAGATCTCCCATAGGACCACCAATTGCTGTGAAGATCACAATGTATTTCTTCAGTAAAACCAATGGATAGAAAAGAATATTAAAATAGCATACTTTCCACAAAGACTCTACAAGTATAAAACTAATGCCTCATTTATCACAACAGATACATCATCTCAAGCTAAAAGTACCATATAAGTGGAACAGCACAGTACCAATGACAAATAATATAAAACAGGTGAAAGTGCCAAGGCAAACAGTTTCAATATTTAAAACAAATATCACCAACTTAAAGAGCAGGATGTCTTTTGAAAGACCTCTCCATTTAGTATCACCTATATGAAATTTGTAGTAATGGTTGAACAGCTATATATCACATCCACATATTAGCCATTATGCTGTATTATTATTCCTCTAACCAACTCCCAAACTGAAATCTCACTCTAATTTACAAAACATCTCATTCAAGATCATTTTGTATTGGATTTGCAGACTTTAAAAAATGTAAGTGTTTGGGCAAAACATGCAGTAGCTTACAAGATCTTCATAATTGTATTGGATTTGCAGACTTTAAAAAATGTAAGTGTTTGGGCAAAACATGCAGTAGCTTACAAGATCTTCATAATGGGCCATGCAATAGAATTGCTGTGTTCTTAGACACTTAATCTAAAGGTTCCATGGAATCCTAATATTCCGCGTAATGTAACATTCATAGCCATGTCTGAACAAGATAAGTGAATTTCCTATTACAGCTCAAGATTCAAGTTAATTAAGGCCCCTAGCAAATACATGTAATTTAGTCAAATTGTAAGTAGACTCATAATTGTCTGACTGTTACAACAGAGGAACTAGAGTTAATGTTATAATAGATAGTTAGACAACAGACAACTAAAGTATTATGCAACCATCATATCCCCATCATCATACAGTACACTCCATTAATCGAGAAATTGTAAACATTTGTAAATGCTAAATTCCTTTATGACATATTAGCATTAAGAACATACCTAACAACAGATTACAACCCATACTAGAAGTTCCAGCCACCCAATTATGATGCAGATAATGATGTACAGTTTATCTATTAATGTTGGTAAATTGGAGACTACAACAAGAAACTATTGTGGAAAGGTACAGTGCGCAAATGATGCACAAATACAATTGAATTTAACTATGTCAATCTTGTATATATACATAACACCAGAAGAGGAAACATCATTCAGAAAGATTCGAACTTTATCAAAGAAATAATAAAACCAGACCATGGTATGGGATGCCATCGTCATTGTCCACGTTAGGCATTACTTGTGCATATGGAGGAATATTTGGTCGAGCTGCAAAGTGTGATGACTTTGCAGAATGATCAGAAACTCTTTCCTGCAAAAGAAATACAGAAACTATCCCCTAAGCAACTTTCAGAAAGTTAGTGCCATATTCCCTTGGATCCAGCCAGATCCTTACTAGAATGCTACCCTATTAAAGTACTTCAGATACAAACACTGTTTTCCCTCTGCTTACAACTATGTCATGATATTACTTCTAAGCAGAGAATCAAATAATTGCTGTAATAAGTCCCAATTCAATCTATAATCTAAATGTAAAATTCTCCATTGGTATTATTCTTCACCACTACTTCGTGGTTAATCTTTCAGCAGAAGACACAACCAAAGGAATTTAAACTCAAAATATAAGAAGTTGGTCAACATTTATGCATTCAGAGAAAGGAACTAGAGATACCTAAATCAAAAGAATTTGCTTTCAAGCATAGAACCATGAAGAAACCTATAATTTCAAACTAATCCTGATCCTAAGGGTAAAAAACAATAAACATGAATAATATCGATAGTGCAACAACTAAGCTAGCTAGTAAATTGTCAAGCCTTTACCGCTTTGACAAATTCATTGGGCCATTTTAACTGAAACAATTAGATAACTTAAAAATTAAAGAAAAATGTTATGTGAAATGAAAACTTAAGAGACTTCCAAATTAAAAGAAGGAAAAAATTATTAAGAAATCCTTGTGTAGAAAGGAAACATTTAGAATATTCAAGAATTCAATAAGTAAATGATGACTGGATTATAATATGTTCCTTAATACCATAAACCTGAAACAATATGGACTTTTTACATCTATAGAACTGCTTGATTTGACAATGTTTTAACAAAACCACAAATGATTGGTTTCATGCACATACATTCATCATTGCTTTGACTTCAATCAAGCTCATATGAAGGTCAAATAAAAGTTTTAATAATTTAACCATGACAAATTATTAAAGACCCATCCAAAGAAAATAGATCCTACATAAACAGCACAAATGTGTTGGTCATACATTACCACAGCACCAAACTTCTTTGACACACTCTATGTATGTATACAAGTAGATATGTAGTAAAAATTACAAGTTCAATAATACGGACATAAAATGTTGTAAAATAAACAAAACAATTAAAAACAGCCATTGCAAAGGTGATATATGATGAAGATTGGGAAAAAAAAAAAGGTTTCATATTATCAAGAGATGTAATGATCAAGTGTCGCAGTCAAATCCCTTTCCAACAACCCTAATATGGCATAGGTATGGTAGTACACTCAAATGCCCACCTCTGGCAAAATGTTTCACAGAAGCTAACCTTAAATAATGAGATTTCTAGTAATTATTGATGTTTGAGGGACTTATGAGATAAACAAAACACACTCAGAAGCATCACACAAGCAGAAACCACACGTCATTTACTTGATTGCTTGAAACTAAATCTCTTATTAAAGCATGATACAAATAAACATGAAATGCACCTTCTTATCCTTGCTTTTCCTTGTTAGATTGTGTTCTTCCTTCCTCCTCTTGCTATTCTCCTTTTTCTGCACAATTAATTAAATCAGCTATAATGCTTCAAAAGCAGCTTCCAAAATGTGTATTAGAAAAATCAACACTTCTTGATGCCCTTGCCTCATATGGATTCAATAGAAACACATCATACAAGATAACAAGACTTTTCACAAATTTATTTTGCCAATCTATGAGGCCCATCCAAAGCTCACTTATCAAGCTTTTCTATCTGATTTTTTTTCTAAACAGCGTCTATCACCAGTACAAGAAAAATTGGAATTGATCCATTTGAATCGACATTTTTTCATGATACCTAACTTAAGTGTATCTGTAAGGACAGTCATTTTATCCTTGAGATGATAACTGAAGTTCCACAACAAGATCAGACGCATAAATTACAAACTAGGCAAACCAATGTCATGTGAAATACATTCAAAAAAGGAGGAACAAACTGAGGCAACCACTGTGAGCAAAAATGTATAACAGTATATGATACCTATAAAGAAATATATATGATAAAACACATAAAACCATATTTTTTTCATGTAATATTACTATAACTTACTACAATTTCCCACAGATGTATTAAACTAGATGAATCCTCACAGCAGAAAAGGAAAGTCCCTGCAAGTTTAAGCAACCGGTCCAGATTCAGTACTAGCCTGCTTGTATCATTTTGGAACCATGCTCAGAACCACTCTAAGAACAAAGTCCAAATGTTTGATTGGCTATTTGGTATTGTATAATTTCCAATTTATATGGGCAAATAACCAATATGATGAGAATCACATCAAAAAGGAAAATAAGGTCATTTCTTGGGCTTTACCATGACGAGTAAGTAAATGAGTGAAGTAACCCAATACAGCTCTTAAGATCAAATTTTTGCAACAAAACCTAAGCCAGAAGAAATAGGTATAGTAAAGCTTACTGTCATCCATCTGCAACGCAACGCAACGTCCCGGACTGTTTTATTTGGTAGCAGCATAGCTATCTTTGCATATCGAATTATGTTTGGTTCTGAGACATATCTGCACGAAATACCACCAACAGATCAGTTTGATAAATTACTTGTATGTAAACCATATCAGACCAAAATTTGAGAGACTAATGGAAAATAACAGAAAGAGAGAAATTGAATTAGGATATATAGCATCTACATGAGTAGCAAAATACTTATGTTTTTCCTCTTTCAGGCTTGCATATATGATTTAGAGCCAAAAATGGCTTCTCAGATTGGAGAATTTGGTAATGGGAAACCTGAGCTTGCTGATTAGGTTTATGCTTTAAGAACACCTATTCAGCACTGATGAAATATCTTCTTCTTTGAAACCATACCTAAAAATAAAAATACTTATACTAACGGGAAAAAACTTAAGCAAATCATTAGATTGCAATAGTAGTTATTCAGGTAATTGAAAAGGTTCCAGATGAGTTGGTTAGCTGCTCCTTGGCTTCTGTTTGGAAAGTTTAACCTTTTTTTAGAAGCCTATGTTAAACAATATCGCAGCTAAATCGACTCTTTGGTGCCACTATATTGGGCTCTGCTGCTCCGTTATCAATAATCACTAAGTTATCCAACTTGGATTATCATCTTAGTAAAGCAATTTCAAATATAACTTCTGAGTGCTCTTTGGTTGGTTGATACATTTGGCTTTCGTCTAGAGTCAAAGTTGTTTTTCCTAAACCAAATCTGAGCTAATTTCATCATTTTAGGGTTTTACAGAACACTACCAAGCTGAGCAACTACAAGGCTTTAGAGAAAGATCAGGGCAGGAGTATAAAAGGAATAGCAAATTCACAAAAACTAAGAGCTCATAAGCTCAATTAAGATTGTTAAATAGATATACTAATACAACTGATATCAAGTTCCCAGAAATTCATCAAGTTCACTAAAATAAAATAAAAAACTACAATTACAAATGGAAAATCCACAATCTTTAGTCATAACCCAGAGACCCTAATCACAAGATCCCCATTTACCAAATGAATTCAAAAGAAATGCTCTCAACCCTGATTCATTTTCAGTAATCATACAAAAACAAAAACAAAAAATCACATTACGTTCAAAATCATGATTAACCGATTGCTCTCAAACGCCAACCCCTAAAACAACAACAAAAATCAAAATTGCTACTTACTTGGTTAACCCATCTTCCAGAACAGACTGCTCGTCGGAGGTCCACTCTATGGCGCCACCCGGATTGTGCATCATCCCAGACGAACTTTCGGGTTTCGGCACCACCGAATTCCCGTTATTCGCATTCCCATTTATGGAAGAGGGTCCATGACTGGGCTCTTGATGGTTCCCAGATGGGTTGGCCATCAATCAGCTCCCGAACAATTTAAAATCTATGAATCGCAAGCAAAACCCAGTTACCGAAGCTCAAAATTGGATGCTCGGAGCCGCCGGTTCGGTGTTCCCGCCACAGAAAATCGAAGAACCCAGATTGAGAAATATGAAAAAGATAGAGACTTTGATAGGAAGAGAAATTGCTCAGAGCTATGAAATGATGTTTACAAACAATTTTTGATACTCGACTCGACTCAAAGGAGCTCCAAGAGAATGGAAACGGTGAGGAAGAGGATGTACGGAATAAAGAGGGCTTTTTTATTATTGAACAAAAATGGTAAATATTAAAGTTTTAAGTATTTTTCTTTTTCTATTAAAAAAAAGAAGTATTTTTCTTTTCCTTTGGGATATTCTTTATCTTTTAAATCACCTATTTTACTTTTGAGTTTTTGCCTTCTAAGGACTCAATTTTAATATTAATTCATTTCAATTTGCTAAATTTGTTGAAATTTTGTATCATGTGATTGAAGTTTGTGGAATAAAAATGGAAATGATAAAAAAAAAAAAAAACATTTTTATTTCATATTCATTCAGTTGCTATTTATTGGGATTTTGTGTCCTCTATAATAAGACCCATTTTTTTTTATTTGATACATGAGCATGTGAAGAAAATTTATGCATTATAAATAATTCAATGTTTATACTTTATACCATTAGATGTGAATACAAAAAATTAGGAAAAAAAAAAAATCATTCGTTGGTTGGTACAGTGGTGCCAGGGGTTGGACTTTGGTAGGGCGGACCACGGTTCGATCCCCCACAGCTACATTTGGGAGGAGCGCAAAACCTTAACCCCGGGACCAGCTCCGAATGGAATTAGTCTTGGTGTGATAAAACGGCTTAAAGGTGTTAACCGCCAATGGTGCGGGCCTTCTCAAGAAACTCTAGGTTTAACCAAAAAAAAATTAGGAAAATCAGTCAATAAATTGGTGAAGATTAGTCAGAGTTAAGTCCTAAAACAAATACTAATTCAATGTTTATAATCCCAATAATTTTTACTAAAGTAATTAATGTGAGAGGACTTGTACATGAACAAACTCAAAGAACCAACCTTGTTGCTATTCCTAGGCAGAAATTAATTACTAGTTCTGAAAAATATTGATTAAGATCATTGGTTCTTTCCTTTTCCAACAATGAAATGTGGGAAAGAAAAGACTGCTCCTCAAAGTTGGGGAAGCCAGTTACATTGGGTATATATTGGAAATACAAAATATGACAGAGATGAGATGGAATTGAATAAAATGAAATCGCACAAAATAACACATTTTATGTGTGAAAAGTGAATTTAACCAAGACCTAATGGCATGTACCCGTATTCACTTGACAGGTACAAGGATGGTAAGAGTTGCACCCCCGAAGCTGCTTATACCTCATGTTGAACTTGAACCCACATACACCCGACCCGACTAACTTTCGGTTTAGATCGAGTTTATCTTGTAAAATTCAGGGCGGATGAACCACATGATACATCACATTTTGTACCTGAAATTGACTCGAAACCCGATTTGTCAGCACTATCCCACGATACAACACATGCCCAAAGCATTGAATGAATTGGACATTACATTGACAAAACTCAAGGTAAGTACAAAACCACTATACCTCAATCTGGAATTCTTTATGACTTAAAGGCACAACAAAAGGGCTTTCATTTAATGTAGTGAATCTGGCTCACACAACAAAAGAGGTTGCATCACATGAAATGGAAACAAAATCATTATTTTCCTTTTTCTTCAGGAGGACATTCAATGGGAAGAGCACATTAACATACATCCCAGATCCAGATCCAACCATTAACACATTACTTGTATCAGAAATGAGCAAAAACAAAGAAGCTGTTCCTGGAGTTGATCACCAGCTCCTTCACTGTGATGACAGTGACCGAATTACACTGAAGAACTTGCAGCTCTATCAATGAATAGAATCAGTGTTTCAACTGGAATGCGATGAGAGAGATGTCGGAATAGCCAGAAAAGACAGAGTGCATGACAGATATATTTGGGTGGCATTGTTTTGTTTCAACAGACACAATGAACATTCATTCCTTAAATGACGTGGGGAAGACATCTGTTTTTGTATTGACAAATAAGATAATATAACAAATACCTTAGTTATTGCACATTTGGACAAGGACAACTATATTTTGATCAATTTCCTATTTGATCCATTCCATCCACCCCTAAGTCGAGCGCGAACGAAAAGCAATCCAAATCGTCAATACATATTTTGCTCTCCAAATATAAAGAGAAAAAAAATCATGTTCACCTAACCTGAGGTTTCTGTGACTAAGCTAAATGATCAGAACAGGGAGCACCAAAACAGAGCATTTTCTTCCCACCTTTTTGATCCTTCCCCTGGCTTCAAGAGGAGAAACAATAAATAAATAAATTGAACAATAAGAGAACATCTGGGAAATCGTGTCAAATTATCTTCTCCTACATTTTAAGGCACCCATCTAAACAGGGTGCATTCATAAAAGTCAGAAATGGCATGTATATTTAACAACACCCGTCACAAAAGTACTCTTAAATACTCTCTTCATCTCAAAATAAGTGTTTTGTTTCTCTAGTATTTTTGTCTCAAAATAAGTGTCATCTTTCTTTTCGTTTTAGAAAGTTAGTTATGCATAATTTACCAATTGTATAGAGTATCTCTTGAATTCGTTACAACAAATGTCGAAGAGGGTACAAGAGAAATATCTCAATTTTTCTACACTTATTTTGGGACGGAGGTGAAGGGTGTACTAAACAACGAAGAACAGTGACCAATATCCATAGCACTAATGTACAGGGGATAAGTGCTGAAGTAGGTAATTACTTATACATGTGAATCAGGGTGATATTTTTTTCTTTCTCGTTGATAACCAATACCAACAACACGTGAAGGGAGGCTCGAACCTGAGATCTCGATGGGTGAATTAGGATAATATTACATACATGGTCAATCATAGAATGATTTGTTTATAGTACCCTTTCCAATTGGCCATAATGATTAGTTTTACACTACATAAGCAGATATACTCCCATTAAGCTTATGAATGGGCTTTTTGACATGAAACTAAACATATAAGATATCCATACCCTGATAGCTCCAAACATTCTTCAAGGAAGCGGTAAAAAATATGATCTTGAATATCAGTTTAAATTGGAATTCGATCTTACGATGATAGAAAAACCAGCTAGAGCAAAACCTACTGATACTTTAGCGTTCTAAGAAATTTATTTGAAAAATGTTAATAACAAATTTTTTCTTCCTAGTTATTGTGTTTTGGCTGCAAAATATCTCAGTCTGAACAAAATCATGTCATGGAAATATAATAGTCGCATCGTAATACACAATTTGATCCCGATGGCTTCATTCATTTCGACTGCATCAGATTAGAACCTGATCGGTAACATCAAAAAGTTCTCTTTTGTTTTAGTCCCTCATAAATTCCTTTTCTCATTAATACAAACTTAACAGAGTCACAAAATAAACTTGATCTAAAAAATTATTCCAAACTATCTGAAAACTGAGATCATCTAAAGCAGATCCATATAATTGCACTAACTACCTACTACCAAGCCAGACATTACTATAATAATATATACTGAAATCAAGGTTGGTGGTAGTTACCTTGTAGAAAATGTGAAAGAGGCAATGGAGGTACATGCCAAGTTGACAAATCTACGAATGGCAGAAGCACTTCTGCTTTATATTTCTCCATAAAATAACAAAATTTCAGTCCCAGACTCAAACTCGGAATCCCATGCCCAGAGTGCTATTGTCTGGCCTATTCCATGAGAATATGAAAATGATGCAACTCACTCATCATTCTGAGGAGCAGGGTTCTTGGTCCTGATTAGCTGGTCCAAACAAGACTTTCAAATATTAACAAAACATACATACACACAACAAAGGTAATTGCCAAATAATGTTGCCAGATGGGTGGCCCAAACACATTACGTATATCAGTTCATCATATTCACTTTCAATATATATTAGAAAAATTTTAGGAAAAAACATTGGCTGTTTATCATATAGGTGAATCTTCCCAGGATCATGGTCTCTCTCCATCCATCAAAGGAAAAAAAATTACTTGAAGCACAAACAAATGCTGTGATGCACACCAGTGGTACTACACATGTCATGCTTTGATTTGCTTAATGACAGAAAGCCTGATCATGAAGAGTATAAAGGGAAATAAAGGCATTCGAATTGATATCATGTACAGACTAAAAAGCAAGGAGAAATTGAAATGATCAATATGCCCTCTTCTACTAATAATAATTACAGAATGTTATTATTTGGGCTATGTCCAAGGGTAATAGTAATAAATAAGCAGCTGACCTTGTGGAAGTATTTCTTTCGAAGTTTGATTGCAGAGCTTACACATCTTTTAACATTGATCTTCAGCATATTATCATTGAAAGTCTGCAAGGCATTCATCACGACTGTCACCTTACAAATATCCAGAACAACTCACTTGATAATTATTGACAAAAAAAGCATGAAACTTAAACTTAGTGTTTTACACTTGCCTTGATCAAATCATCAAATGAATGGGTTCCTCTGATAATTTTATGACGATTCAGTATAAGAATAGCTGCCACACAAAAGACCGATAACTCGTCATCCTGATTTCTAGCAGATGATACTGCAGTGCGAATCTGCATGCGATCACTTCTTGACCAAATATTCCTTGTCAACCCACAAAAGTGGTGTATTAATTTCATCTCAATATTGTTAGGCATAGATTGCTCCAAATTCCCATGTTTTTTATGCATGACACTCTTTGAAATGCCTCCATCCTCTGTGTTTTCTTCCTCTATTTTTGCTATAGAATCCCTAGGAAGCTGTACCACCAATGCTTCAAGACAGCTGTCTTCTAAATTGCAAGTCATGGATTCATTAAAATCAGCAGCCCACATCATCTGCAGTAATTACCTAAAAGATAAAACTTTGTACGAAAATTTTATTCACTAATATGAACTCCATATTACTAAGTAGAAAAGTGAGAAAAAATAATATCAATTTTGTAACAGCATTGAAATAAAATAATAAAAGGTACAGTTACAAACTTAATGACTGATTTTTTGGCAGATCGTGTCCCTTTTACCTCAACATACTTAAAATTAACAACTAAGTAAGAAGATAAAGCAGATCATTTGTTTACCTAGACAGCCATTTTTTGAGGAAAAACATCCAGCTTCTACTTAGCCTGATACCAACACTCTTAATGCATCTCTAAACCTCAAACTACATAGTCCAGGAATGGGCTATGCTTATGTCTAGATGAAAAGGTAACATAATCTTTTTTATTAAAAAAACAGCAATTTCAGCTCCCTTCCAATGTCATCCACCATAATTACAGAATTGAAACTAATAAAGTGACTTAGTATATTTAGATACTTAGGAAACTCATTATAACTGGTTTCTTTTTCCTCATCTATTTATCTTTCCTATTCTCTTTCTTAATAACTGCATTACGGTTACAGACAGTTCTGGTAGACTAGTGGTTAACAACAGGAGCATAACATGAACTTTCAACCAGCACCTCAAGCAGGGTATATCTACACATTAAAATGAAGTTCATTTAAGTAAGGTAAATTAAATAAGCACACTAAAATTAGATAGACTTAAGATACAATTGAAAAAGGAGAAGAAATGGATTATGAAAAAGACGACAATTGCCCAAGTATTTCCTTTCATTGGTGACTCGGTGCAGTGCATGCAGACTAATAACAGTTGTTCTGTGCACAGGAAAAAAACAAAACCATATTCCTTCCATAGGAATGGAAATTAGAGCAGATCACTGGTAGATATTACAGGCAACAATCTTGTTAAAGACCAACTCCACTAAAAGTCACGTGCAATCTCGTTATCCCATTGCATGTGGTCCGTGCACAGATCTTCTAGCCTGGTGCTGGGATTTTTAATATTTTTTTAATTAGAATGGCAACAGGATTAGAACTTGTGATATAAATGTCTAAAAAGCTCTAATACCAAAGGACCAACTGAGCCCAAAGCTTAAGATGATAGTTGAAACTTCAATATTAACTCTATACTAAAACCAATCACAACAACAACCAAGCCTTTCCTTAACAAAGTTGGAGGCAACAATCTACATAACCAAGTAATATTATCAGCCCTATTTGACATATCACCATTGTGGTTGGACAATTGTCCAAAATAGTATGCCGGACTCTCCATTCATAGATGATTTACCACAGAAATGATAATGTGATTCTACAAATTTTCACAATGGTGTAATGTACTATAGTGAACGAGAATTTAAGAGCACAAACCTCCCACATACAAAGAGCCTCATCGAAAGATAACTCCCGGCGGAAGAGTACCAGTAGCATTCGAAATGCAAAATGGAGGCTTTCAGCACCTATATGCGACAAATGTGTAAACATTTCCCTGTCTGTGAGTTTTAAAATATGCCACAATGTTTCCAGCTGCTTCATCACTCCAGTTGGTCCTTCCATCCGAAAATTTTCACGCTGGAAAGTTGAGAAATGTGTATATTAGTTAATGAAGATAATTTACATACCCCACCACATTAACCAAGTTTGGGAATACCATTCTTCTTAGAAGCATCTCAAAGCACCAAAAGGCATCAGCATTATCCTCAAAAAGAACAACAAAGGGAGACAACAAGTCGCTCATACCTGAAATCATATTTTATAAAAACATATACCAATATTTTCATAAAGTTCAATTATATATAACTGGAAAGAGGAGAGAAACACAGAAGGGGCCACAACCTTGACAATAACCTGTTGCCGGATCAACCCACGCATAAACAGCAAGAATATCTGACATTCTAGCTAAATTACTTGTATCCTCATAGAACTCAAGATGACTATCGGTTCTTACGACATCAACAACTGAAAAGGAACATGGTTTTGAGAAGTTTAGACTCATTAACAACATAAAAATATTATCAACGAGTTCTATTAAAATTCAAAATCCATAGCTCAGTAACCTATTCGGTGTAGGGTCCAAAGCCATTCAGATACTCTTTCATCACTGACAGTGCCTTCTTGAGATGTTGTCGCCTTTAAGAACGTAGTTTCTGGTTCATCTGATATTCTCAACCTATTCACTATCTGTGTCATGTTACCCCGGTTACTGGACTGCAATACTGATTCATGGGCATCAGCCTGAACCATTTCAATTTCAGATTTGGCTGGAAGAGAGCCGGCGTCACATGTTGAACCATTCAATTCTATAACTAAATCTGTATTGTTACTAATTTGAAAACTATGCATTCTATCATCTTCATATCTCAATACAGGTTGTGTAGAAAGTACATCAGCATGCAATCCACATTCATTCTTATCTTCTCCACTCTTCTCAAACAAATCTGTGACAGGCAAAGAAGGAAAATCAATATGACTTTCAGTTACGTGCTGTGATCCATGAGCTTCTCTCCCCGGAGAAGCGCAACTGAATGGACCAGAAGTGGGTATAAAACAAGATGAGTCATATGCAGCACTCTCTAAGCTTTCCCTCACGCTGACAAGGTCAGCAGAATCCTTAAAGCTTTCCATTTTGCAAGTATAATGTGTGTCTGTACAATTATCATCCCAATCATAACAACTGTCTACTTCGCTGGTATTATCCACATAAGCCACTCGAGTTTCAACTTTAGCCTCACTTATCCTTTCATTTTTGGACAATGTCCTTACATCCATAACTTTAGACCCCACCACATAGGCAAGTGAGCCAGTCCCTATGCTCGAATGCATCATTTGGCATTGCTTGACTAGATCCTTGTAACGTTCCCTGCAAAAACAGTTAAAAAAAACATAGAACAATTAAATAAACAACTAATTCTACAAGAAGTTATATTACTAAAATAGCTTCCAAAACAAAAGATATTTGTAGCTGAGCACAGAGGGAGAAGGGATTCAGTCAGCAACAGAATTATCGTTGATCATTATTAAACTTGTGAAAAGAGCTAACACAAACAATAGCGAATGAAGTAAACAGACAATCTTAATAAGTAGCAAGATAAGCAAAAATTAAGGGAGCGAGTGAGTGAACAGCAAGATGAAGAATGCAATGAACTAGGGAAATGGGAGATGGTCTTAACCAATACACCTAATGACCTAATTGCCATGAGATACAAAAATATAAATTAAACATGACATCTTCATTTATTAGCAAAGATAATTGAGAAAAACTCTGCAAAGAGAAGTTGAATGGTCAAAACCTTCGAGCATTCCTCAATTGCCTTCGATACTCAGCAGTGCTGCTCAATGCATAACAACCAAGTAGAAATTCCCAAACTTCTGCCCTTATAGATGGGTCGACTCCCTACCATAAAGCATAGACAGTAAATTATGTGAAGTCAGAAGTTATTGATTGAATTACTTTCAAGAAGAGAGAATAGAGTGTGCATACACACAGCTCCTACAAATAGAATCCGGGGATAAGTGATGAGGGTGAAACAACATACCCCCAAGACAATCAACTTGAGTGCTTTGTGAAAACCAAGAAGTTTCCCATCGCTATCAAAAGTCGCCTGCCATTTGTCTGGCTTGAGCATTTTGCTTATCTGCACAAGAACAACAATCTTAAGCTATATATTTTAGCAAACAAGGGTTCTCAACAGAAAATTGGTTGCTATACAAATGCATTCAACTTTGAACAAGACACCTTCTATTTTAGACTTAGTATTGGCACATGTTTTTTTATTAGAGGTTCTTGAATCACTTCAACAAATGAAAAATAATGAAAGACCATGACAGAATATTTTCCAAAAGACCTCCATTCTACTATATGATCTCTGGGATAAAAAACACAACATTCAAGAGCTGCACCCATAGAGATAGACTGTTAGGGATAACAGTGGATTAGCTTTACTTCTATATGCCAGTCAACTTAGCTGAAACAAACATTTGCCTATGTTAAGTAGGGTTTTAGGTTGATATAACTGGAGCAAGGTGATATCCATACAACATCCAATGCACCCTGACTAATATGTTTGGGTAACAATATAGTATTAAAAAAAATTGTAAGCCCCGAAATGCAGTGCTAATCCTTAGAGCATGCCAATTGCTACTTAATGAATTGGAGATATTCGGTATGAAACCCATGATGCAATAAGATGCAAAACAAGAGTTATGTACAATCCACATGCATGAAAATTTCAGTAAGGATACCAAAAAAAAACTATAGTTCATAGGAGTCTTACAGAAGTCACAACCTTTATGGACGAAGGATGGAGGCAAGGCTCTCCAATGTCGCGCACAATTGAACTCACTCTCTGCAAATTCACTGTCCCAGCTGTTCCACAGCTCCATTGCCTGTGCTCTCTCCCACAATACATCATAAATCACCAACCCCTTTATGCCCTATCTCTCTATCACCTTCTCAATTTCCACTGCTATCACCACTAAATAAAACCCACTTTAGAATCAACCAACTAGTTAACAAAACCACAAAACATTATATAGAAGAAAAAAAATTGGGGAAACAAGCAATTATTTCCGAAAATTAAGAATCACCCAAAGTTACAAACACAACCCATGACCTGGAGATGCAAAAGGAATAAGAAAAAAAAACGAAATTTTGATGCTTCCTGCTGGTGGTGGTCGTATTTTAGTAAGTGACAGTGAAATCATACTAAAAAAACTGAACAATTCAGTAAAACAAAAATCTTTTGATGTAAATTTAGATCAACCATACGATCACTTGCTTCGGCGCATAAATTCAGTTACAAATCAATCCAAATTAACGCGAGCATTGGCGAATCAGATCTTCAATACAGAAATGCATTTAACTAAATACATACACACATAACATATAGAGAGAGAGAGAGAGAAATATATAGATACATATATATAGGGTTTTTACCAGTAATGCTATGAAGCCGAAAATATGGAATAAGGGATGCTTGAAGAGGAGGTCCTTCTCCGACGCCATTAACACGGACCGTTTCCTCTCTCCTTTCGCTTGGATTTTTTTTTTTTTTTTTTTCTCCTAGACAACTTATTTTATAATTTTTTTTAAGAAAAATCTTTAGACCTTGTTTGGAAAATATGATACCCATAATTCGTTTTTTTTTTTTTGATAAAAAATATAATAAACTCACATCATGCTATTATCAGATAGATGGAATCTATTTTTGGTTTTCAATCTATAGAATCAAGATATCATATTAAATTAGAAAGATTTTGAGGGAAATAAATCTCTGCTATTTTTTTTTATTTTATAAAATGAATCATCTTTCTACAAGCAATTAATGGTAGCCTAAATTTTGTTTTACTTAAATTCTACTCTTTCATTGAACAAAAATGTAGAGTAGCATATAGTGAAAATAAAGTGATTTTTATAATTTGGTATTGTTTGTAGTTGTGAATTTATTCAAATAATTTTTTATTTTATTTATGGATATTCAAATAATTTTTTTAGAAATGAATTTAATCTAAATGGAGACTCAAGGGCCACAATGAGAACTTACAACATTAGGTTAAAGAAAAACTTTTGTTGATCGACACGTTTAATGGTAATTATTAGTATTTTTTTTTGTTCACATCTCTTTTTTGACCTTGTAATAATAACTTTATTAACTGTGTAACGTCATTACAAAATAAAAGCTTCTTAACAAGGATCACCCGAATGACCCAAGGTCTAGACGACCCCAAATAATCGTATGCAAAGGGAAATATATATGACAAAAAATCATAGAAGGATTGGGTGTTACCCAATCAAGCAAACTGAGGCCCCTTGCACCTAAATCGAAACCAACCTCAAACTTAATCAGACCTATGAAATCAAAACGACCCCGCAACCTAGTTCTACCGCAAAAGCTGCTGACATTTTCCTTCACTCTTGGCAGACCGGAGCCCCCAAATCTGCACGTCAGCACAACTCGTCGAACCAGCCTCCATCAAACTCGGATTGTCCGTGACCTAATCCTATCACTGGAGCCACTCTGAACTCTTTCTAAACTGAATTCTGCAATAGCCGCAATTTCACCTTCATCCACAAAACTTGTTCACATTAATAAACTATTCTTTCTTAAGAACATTTAAGTGGTATATTTTATCTATTATCGTTCGATTTGATTTAAAAAAATAATTAACTCAAAAATGAATGTTATATTACTTTAAATCGGATGATAACAATGACAAAAAAAACTGGGGGCTTAAATAGTGAAGACCAAGCCACCCAGGCAAGTCTAACATAGATGTCGAAGATTTAACTAACTCGTGGGTCACTCGGTTCGCAGACCAGCCCGTAAATAAAAAAAATGACAATATCAAATTGAGTCACAATGACAAAAACATCATTGGTTCAGCATAAAAAATCAAGAATAAATCAATCATTGAACGAGGACATGTGGCGTGTTCGTTCGGTCAATAGGATTCAAAATTGAATATGGAAATGCCTGAAGACCGGAAAGAAGCCTGAAAACCGACTCGGAAGGATCACATGTCGAGCACATGCGCGGTTACGCCATCCATCCACGAACATATGTTCGTCCATGAGACAACCCTCGGGACACACACTACTTCATGCCCTCATGCATCATCCTCAGCAAGAGCATGCTCCTCAGCAATTGTTGCTCATCGGGATGAGTTGCTCATCAGCTAGAGTTAATCTTTAACAAGAGTTGCTCCTTAACAATAGCTTATCCTCAACAAAAGTTGATCATCAGCATGAGTTGCTTCTCAACGAGAGCTTATCCTCAACAAAACTCTGTCCTCAGCAAGAGTTGCTCCTTAATTATAGATGATATTCAACAACATGCAGCTAGCCCATCAAGCCACTCTCCATATTTTTCCACCATATCTCTCTATACATTTAGATCAAGCCAACCATTCTCTCTCCATCTAACACATATTTTACACACACCAACTCCTACCAACTAGACAATTCCTGTAAGACCATCGCCAGTCGTCGACCACTACCGATCGCCAACCACCATCGGTCGCTAGATGGACCAGTCATCACTCGCGCACACCCACGCGCCATCTACCACCGTTGAGCTCTACCATCCTCAAAGTTCTACCATCCAAGAGCATCATCATCAATGAGTTTTTCCTTTCAGGAGTCTCTCATCCTATATATGAATCTTGCTTCTCATGAACATTGTCTTTCAGAAGTCTCACCTCCCATGAGCATTGCCTCCCAAAAATCTTGCATCACATTGAGACATGCTCTAGACGCCTCAACCATGTTTGCAAAGACTCTAGCTCTATTGATGTGCATATCCAACATGATAGAGGTTTATACTAAGATTGAACCCTTACGAGCTTCGTGCATTTTTCAATATAAATTGGTTTCGAGGCCTCTAGTAAAAAGGTCAAAACTCATATCATTTGAGCACTTGTTATACAGAACCGAAAAATCTTTCAAAGTGTTCTTCGCATAATGTTTAGCATACAAATGTGAGTTTAATATTTACATATGGAAAAATATTTGCAGTCTCGGAACTTGTGTAAAAGAAGTTAATTTGTGCTAATTAACATTCGTATAACATAAATAATAAAAACATTTTTGTATCTATAAGATTTAATTATCAATTTAGTATTGCCTCTCTGTCAAATATTTTAATTTTTATAATTGAGATGTCTGTTTCTTTCTATATTTTATATGAAATATATTGAGATAAATTAGGTCTCAAAGCACGTACAAAGTCAATCCTTATTTTTAATTGTAAAATTGCTATTATATGATGACAAGCCGGCTACAAGTCATCCAGATCTACGATAACCAATCATAAACTGCCACGCGTCAAAAAATTCTTGACTAAGAACAGTGAAATCATAAATTGACTTTTAAAATTACTTACCAATAATTTGGTGGAAGGTAATGACGTTGACCCATCCTTCACATGTGTGAGCGAGTGACTTGTTACAGTATTGCAGGCCCTGCAAGCTTAGCTTTATGGTACTTTTTGGAGCCCACACTAATGAACTGTTTCTAATATGTAGATGTTATGAGCCAGGGACTTTCAATTCAAGTCCAATATATTAATTAAAAGATTGAAATATCCGCACACTTCTGAAGAGAGGGACAAATTTTAAATGTGATTTATTTTTGAATGTGAATTAATGTGAGTATGGTAAAATAGATTAAAGAGGTCAACTGTGAATTTGCGGATCCGCTAAAAAACTCAATGGTTTAGAGTGAGAAAACAAATAATTTTGTCATGTTTGGTACTCAAGTTTCTAGTGATATGGACAAATGGTTTATGCGTGGACATTTTTTCGGATATTGAGTGGTGAGTCGGACAAGAGCGGTGACAGGTACATCACTAACTGGAAATAGCAAATCAGTTGGATGAAATTACAAAAAATGGAATGTTTATGGACCAAAACAAGTGAAAATGAGTCCATTCCAAAATCGAGACAAGTTCAAGAATGGTAGAACCATATAATCCATGAATTTGTTATATTATAAACCTCTAGAATAATATTATTCTTAAAATTTTAATATTTTAAATTCTGATTTTTTTTAAAAAGAAATGGATTGCAAATATAAATTGTAGACCAAAATTTATGGTATTATGTTCAATAAATAATTAACTCGAAATTTGATCACCAAGCATTTAAAGTGAGGATATGTTTATTTATTGGGCTCTTATTTTTGGGCTTCAATGGGCTCACAGAGTAATGGGCTGCTCATCATAAACCAAACAGATGTTAGTAGTTTCTTATTTTTATTTTATTTTATAATCAATAGATATTAGTAGTTGACCCATACACAAATCGACAAATATAATGCAACTGAGCTAAATTGGTTCCATGTGGTTTGATTAGTCGCAGGAAATATCTAGAATGTGCAGTACAATTCAATTTGGCTCTTACCTATCTTGGGTTTAACAATTCGGTATAACTGTTTTGCATACAATTTATCAAGACGTCGTTATGCAAAACAAATTACTAAGTTTCCGTTATTGCATATATGTTTGGAAACAATTCCCAACATTTATAGAGATTGATAATGACTAGTTTTTTCAACTGGAAAGAAAGACTTTATTGAATCTAGGGTCAAGCCCTGCAAAAACACTCTAACAACCAAACGAAAACAAAGCAAACTAAACAAGCCAAAACCAAACCAACTAACCAGACTAGAAACAAAACCTATACCTAACAGTGTTGATCTTTCGATCCTTGTGAGTGGACACTCATGATAAAAAATCGAATCATAGAACACCCTTATCAGATCAGGGTCTAGAGGCAAACCTAACTTCCCCTCGATCTGTCCTGTAATGCCGAATGCGCCAAACTTTTCTCCCTCTTTAAATGGATCAGGCCAATAGTATCCACCAACCCAAAACTTGATCATACCCCAAGCTGGTGGCCCCCCCAATCAGTCGATGAACTGACGTAGTTCCCCAACATTCTCATGGTTACACCGCTCTAACAACGTCCATGACTTCTTAATCTTCACCATCAAAGCATCCACAACATCGTAAAACTCAAAGTACAGCTCCGGACACTCGTCAAGGTGATCAGTCTTGATGCGCAAAGGCCTCATCGTAACCCCTCCCCGAAGCTTCCACACTTTCATCATTGCCTTCATCATGCGACTCAAGTCTTTCGATTCCTCCGGGTAGCACCGTACAATAAAGCCATAAACCCCCGTCTTCTCCATGCCTCCACCATGGACCGAAAATGACTTCTCCCCCTTCATATGAGATTATTCGAGATCTTCTACCGCCAACCCATCTCGCTTCAGTTTCCTCTCAGCCTCACCGCCTTTATCTACTCGGCCTCTCGGGAACCTAGACACAATATCAGACCCCACTGAACATGCATTGTCTTCGCCGTTTTGACCCCCGACCAGACTCGGCCTATCCCTTCGGCTCCTAAAAGCTCCCTAAACAAACTCCAGACCCACCATGCGTCCTACTCTGTCAGGGTGACCATACATGCCTAACCCTACTTGCAATCGCTTGTCCTTCAACAAGCAGATCAGCATCACAGTCAGGACCCCTATCGACATTGCAATCGATGTAACCATCCAACATCACTCCCAAAACCCTAGCACCATACCCTTGATCATTGTTACGTGACCGTAGCCTAAAGACACAAGTTTCAACAAGACCAGACTCCTCCTTGACCACCGGAACCCAATATCGAAATCACCTACCGCCATCCACACACTACTAGATCACACAAAGAACCTCTCAACCCTAGGAGAGACTTGGCCGCTTATGATACTGACTAGCTTAATTACATGATACATCATATTGTTTTGTTCATATGAGATCTCACATTGTTGGCAATGATGCCTAAAACGCTATACACACATAATTAAGAGCATTAACCAGTGTATCAATGTTACCAATTTGTGAGACTTGAAAAAATAATTATTCTATCTCTTATCATTTTGTATTTCATATCTTGATTCAGACACAAGTAATGAACTGTCATACTTGTTAGATCCGAATTTATACTCAGCATGTCATCATATAAAATGATAACGACAACACCTTGCCACCAACAAATAATACTTCCTCCGTCCCAAAATGAGTGTCCACCTTCCTATTTTTAGAAAAATTAAGAAGAAGTTAGTTAGTATGGTATGTTTACTATTGTATCCTCATGATCATGTGTTGAGAGATCCTAACTAACTTTTTATAAGAATATTATTGACAATTCATGCATAACTAACTTACTAGAAAATGAAACAAGACACTCATTTTGGGACAAAAATATAAGAGAAACATGACACTCATTTTGAGACGGATAGAGTATATATTATGTCATATGACCAATCTTCGAATCAAAAGTTTTGAAATATTCGGAAAAGGGATGCGCATACACTTTTATCTTTTGAACGTATCCTACATTTGTACACATGGTTCAAAATAAACTTTGATTGGGCTCACAAGAGTGCTCCTAACTATGTAACAGAAAACCTTTGGTCAATCACAATTCTCACACACACACATATATCTATATATATGTAGTATATATGTATGTATATATTGATTTATCTTTGTTTTGTCAGCAGAACATGATGTACATGTCTAAGTGTGGGCAATCTCATATTCAATGTTAGAAAATGCAATGATGGGAAGCATTATATGGTCAATATTGCTAGTTTAATTGGTTCCCAAAGTTGAGTATCAAATCTATATATATATTGATAATCAAATCAATATTTCATTATCGTATGATTTATATTTTTGGCCTACTCTTTATACTTTATTCTTATCTATATACTTTCTAACAACACTCTTTTTATTGTTTGGAGTGAGTATTTGCTTGCATGATATTCATATTAGGGCATATATTATTTGATAATGCCTGCTAGGAAAATAAGAAATCTAAAATATTGAGTTAATCATTAGCAGTTTTATCGAGACATGTTGAGTGAAGCGATTTAAACGCTTTTGTATATCCTTTGAGATGGATTTCGGGTTCGAACAACCTTATCGACGATATATAGTGGAGTTTATGTACTAAAAAAAAGAGACACTCATTTTATGGAGCTCAACTGAACAACAACCGATTGTTGATCATAAACTCACACGTTTGGATTAAATGACTTATTTTTCTAATAATTGGACAGCAAGTCATGGTGTGTTTTTTAAAATTTGATTTAGTTTTCATGTCATATGTCATCATATATAGTTGGGTATTATTTCCATTTGAAATTATTTCAGTGAGGAAAAATCGTGGGTGATTCACTTACTATAGTTGGGTATTGTAAAAGACATAAGTTCAATAAATCATAATCATTAAATACAATAATTGATTAATTACATGTAATATTGATTATCTAAATTAAGTCACACATTAGTTGCAAATGTAAATTAATGAACATGGCCTAATGACCTACCGTTACAATTCTTTTCAAATTCACTAGATTTTCATTTGTATTCTACTATTCTATATAAACCCATTCGATTTGCTAAGAACCAACCACAAACATCTCATATCGGTTCTCCAAAGTCATGGCTATAACGTCGTCAAACAAGTTTATTCTCGTTCTCATTGTGGTTATGGCAAGTAACGTTTACAAATCCTCGGCGCGGGCGCTGATCAGTCCCGCATCATCGAGCTTGAGCCTCGCGGACAGGCTAAAGTTGAGTGATGATGAATCGGCAGACTGCTGGGGCTCCCTGCTCGAGCTTCAAGCGTGCAGTGCGGAAATAATAATGTTCTTTCTCAACGGAGAGACGTATTTAGGACTGGACTGTTGCGACGCCATCAAAATCATCGTGCGTCATTGTTGGCCCGCGATGATTGGGTCTTTGGGATACACCACTGAAGAGACTGACATACTTGAAGGCTATTGCCATGCTGCGGCTACTATGCACAATGAGCCACCACCACCACCACCACCAACTCTCCATCCTAATAACAAACTTGCTCCATGAACTTGTGTTTTTTGCTTTCTTTGGTGATGTGTATGAAATAAGTGCTAATGTTTTTGGGAAAATTTGTTCTGTTTGGTCTTGTATGGAGTGGTTTTGATCATTTGCAAACTAAAATAAATCTCTGACAATTAGCAATATTGAAATAAAACTTTAAGCTTCTCTCTTGTTTTGGGACACTTTTTATACGCTTTAGACAAAAATACCCTTAACACTAAATCCATCATTATTAATGGGTTTAATGTATTATATCAGTTAAACCAATAAGGCCTCATTTAAAATCATGGATCCGGACGGGTCGCTCCACTTTCACAAATTCACTTGGATGGGTATAAGTGATTTTAAATGAGATGTCATCACCTCATTGGCTTCTCAAATTGCAACTGATATATCAGTTAACTGATATACATTTTACCATATATATATATATATAAGTGTATGTATATGACACATTTAAAACTTCCAGCATAACCAGATTCATATCGAGTTCGTGTTCACTAATTCATCACGTTAAATTATCGGATTATGATCATGTTAAATTTCGAGTGCTCGTATCAAAGTTCGAGTGTTCGTGCCAAATTATCGCATAATAAATATTTTGTGAGATATAAAAAAGTAAATATGAGTAGGGGAGAAATGAGTTTTCTATTTGGAAACTAGAAAAACAAAAACAGTTCTCTATTTCAAGATATTTTGAAAAACTGTTTACTAGTTTTCTATTTCCATGCAACTAAACAAGTTTTTCAGTTTTCAGAAAACAGTTTTATAAAAAATGGAGTAAATAATAGCCCCTAAATGTCTCCAAAGTACTTCGGATGGCAAGCGTCGCCATACAAACCATTAAATTATCACCTAATTTCCAATTTTCTCTATGCAGTAAATATTCCACATATGTTTGTGGATCTTATAATTAATAAGAGATTAGAAACCTGTTAAAATCAAACTCCCAAATTTAAATAAAATTCTTCTAATACAATCCCAACCCTATAGATTTAGGAACACATAGCACTGGTTCCAACCCAGTATACTAGATTCAATTTATTAAATCGAATATAATACTTTATCAATCCAAACAACTTTTTTGGTTTTGTTTGATAGAATTGAAACCTAAATGAACGAGTTATACAACAACAATAATTGATTGATCTCCACACAAACAGATTTTAAGTATGAAGATGTCGGTGCCTTTGGGTGTTGTCAGTGCCTCTGGGTGCTATCTGCACGGGAAGCACATCGTCAAGTTGAGTCTTGGATGTGTGTCCAGGAAACAACCTCCCGTGTGAGAATGAGATCTGCACACAAACATATTTTAAGTATGAAGATGTGAATCAAATCTTCAAGGTTCGCTCAAATGATGAAGAACACATGAAAATTGATACGAACATTTGATGAACACTCAAGAACACTTGAGAGAGTTTTGAGTTCTAGAGAGTAACTTTTCAAATGATAAAGTGACTGACCTTTTTTCTGTGGGTTGAGGGTCCTACTTATAGGCCTCTAGCTTACCTCCCATAAGGGACCCCTGGTTGGTTGGCATGAGAGGTATGAACATGTGTGGGGGAAGGTGGTCTCCACTAGATGAGTGTCACCTCCATAGGTGAAAGGTGGTTGCTTGTAGGGGTGTGGACACCCATGGATGGAGACACGCCTTTTCTTTGAAGAAGATGTCGAAGGACGGATGCACGTCGATGGAAGGGCGTGCCGCACGGAGGAGGGCGCATCGACCGGAGGTGCTCGGGGTCTGGAGATGCTCCCAACGATCGAAGGTGGTCACGCTGAACGAAGGTGGTACTGGCGAACAAAGGTGGTCCCGGAAACCGAAGGTGCTCTCAACGATCGAAGGTGGTCTTGACGACCAAACGTGGTTCTGGCGATCGAATGTGCTCCCAGCGACCGAAGGTGCTTGGCGACTGAAGGTGGTGCTGAAGGTAAATGTCCAATTGGTAGAAGTTGGTGCGTGTAAAATATATTTGGGATGAAAAGTGGTTGGTTTGTCCTCATGCTGATGGTGAGGTCAGGGGAGTAGTATGGTCTGAGGACTGGTGAGGTCAGGGGAGTAAGGGACCCGAGTAGGATGGCTCACGTTAGTTGTTTCGCGTACGTTCTATCCTCTTATTGATGTACTCCGATAGACCTCTTTTGGACTCCTCCTTAGTCTACGACTTTCCCAAGACTTGATATTGACTTTCTTTGACCGACCGATCAAGCCACGTGTCGCTCGATCATTGGTGAACTTTATTTTTGTTTTTTTAATGGCGAATCAATAATATTCTGTCTTACAAATACATATTAATAAAATTTATAAAGTTAGAAAACCTACTAAACTAAAAATTCAATTTTTTTAATGGCCACGTAGTCGGATATTTGCAGAGCAAATGCGCGCGAGGTTGGTATTGAGATAGGAGTTGATTATGAAGAAGATAATGAAGGCAAAAGATGGTACAAATGAATAAGTTGCAAACTCTAAAGGATACTTTTGTAATATTCATCTACTTTTGCTAATAAAAAAAATTAGATTTAAAATTTTACTTGTGTGCGCCACGATATTTTTATTTTATTATTTATTTCCTTTTTAAATGTCACGTCATCATAGTTAATGGTGAGTTAACTCAAAGTAACAGCTATGACTATTTTGACCCCAAAATTTAAAGTTCAAGAACTTACGTGGTTTATTCAAATTTAGGGGCTAAAACAGTGACTTTATGGAAGTTAGTGGACCTGTCTGACTTTTAATCCAATGTATCTCTATAATTATTTTGGTCAACAAATATCCCTCACAAACTCTCTAAACTCATTCTGTAAGTTAAATCTAATTGAAAATCAGTCTCTCTCATCAAATGATTTATTAATTTTTCATAATATTAATTTTATCATTCTTTATGATTTCGTTTTTCAATAATGGTCTTGTGTAAATTCAATAATGGTTTCATTTGTGTCAAAGCTAGACGATTGTTTAAAAGAAATCAAACAAAAAACAGAAATATTACATGGTTGAAATCAATATTTACAGAGCTAAAACTTAAATGGCTGAAATAATTAAAAAAAATTGCATAATCAAAAATCAAAATTTACAAAACCAAAATTAAAAATTGCCCAACCATTGCCTAAAATTTGTTGTTTCTACTCAAAATTGCCCTAAATACAGCCTCACCGGAAACTTATCCTCTTCTCACACCGTTGGTGAGCTTCGTATGCACAGCCTTTGAACAACCCATTGGTCTGCTCTAGTCAGTGTTTCTACATAAAAATTCTGAAATACCGATAGCCAATCAGAGGTTGACATGTGGCACTCCAACCCGATGCCTTTGAAAGCCCGGAGAAGTCAACACCCCGAGAACTTCGTCGAACAACTCCCCAAACGCAGACAACTCCCCAAAGAGAAAGGAACCGCCTCCTAGACATGTCCCCTCTGGACATGTCTGCACTGGTCATGTCCCCGCTGGTCCAGTCCCCTAAAGTCAAGT
>JAYMTA010000361.1:0-30553 GCA_036897625.1 Pelargonium cotyledonis | reverse complement strand
TTATAATTGAAAAATACAGAATTTGCAGGGGCGTCCCTGCAAAATGAGCCTTTTATAAAGTGGCACGAAATGGTGGATGATTATGATATTGAAAGAGAAGCTATTGAGGTCTGTTTGATACTTTGATTCATGAACATACATTAATTATTTTTAATTAGGAATTAAATATTGCTAAGAGAAAAACAAAAGGCAAGTATGAATTTAAAAAATATATAAAATTTACTTGCATAATATTCACATTATTTTAATATTTGAACTTTCGTTCAATGTACAAATAGGTCTATTTTATCAAAATTTATAAATATAGATATATAAATTTTTGATTTTGTACAAATAAATTTTGAAGACTAATGATTTTATAACTTTCCGTTAAGGTATATGTTTTTTTCGCAGTGTAGTCGATAATTTCACCTAACATGAAGAGCGACATATCGTTTTTCACGTGCCTTCAGACCGAACCTTGATTGTTGTTGGTAAATTGAACCGGATCGCATCGATTATTAACTTTTGTTATGATTAACGCGCTTATTTTACTGTAAAAGGTAACATCGACAAATGACAAGATGAAGGAAAAAATCGAGGCCATAAAATCGATGTTGGAGTCGATGGAAGACGGGGAAATAAATGTGTCGCCATACGACACTGCATGGGTTGCACTCATTGAAAATGTTCATGGAAATGGCTCTCCACAATTTCCATCAAGCCTCGAATGGATAGCCAAAAATCAGCTCCCAGACGGCTCTTGGGGCGACGACAGAATATTTTTAGCACACGATAGGCTCACCAACACGCTCGCATGTGTTGTAGCACTCAAGTCCTGGAATGTCCATCCCGAAATATGTCAAAAAGGTGCGTAAAATAACGCGATGATAATTCTATAAATTAAGCAAAGCCGAATAATAATACTAACAAAATAACTTTTCATCGTACGTGATTATTATAGGAATACAATATTTCAAAGAAAATGTATCCAAACTCGAGGACGACCTCGCCGTCCACATGCCCATCGAGCTTTTCTGTCTCTTCTCAAAATCGCTCGAGACTTAAACATCGAGGTCTTCACCGACTCTCCGATCTTACGACAAATTCAGGCCAAGAGGGATGAGAAGCTCGCAAGGTGAGAAAAGAACGACATAACATAAAATGTCGAAGCTCTACTCGTTTTTATAACAGAACGAAGTGTATACGATCGAGATAATATACAAAAGAATTTTGATGTATTAACATATATTATATAGGATTCCAAAGGAGATGCTACACAATGTGCCCAATACATTGCTCTATAGCTTGGAGGGAATGGAAGGGCTAGAATGGGAAAAACTTTTAAAATTGCAATGCAAAGATGGCTCATTTTTGTTCTCTCCAGCCTCCACAGCCTATGCTTTCATGAACACCAAAGATGAGAATTGCTTGAGGTACTTGACCAATATTGTGCAAAAATACAATGGTGGAGGTAACTAATTACGTAAATTTATCGATAAATTATGGTCGAGATTCTATTTTTTGAAGTAATTTTGGTGCAACTTTGTTGGTATTTTTAGTACCAAACGTGTATCCGGTTGACTTGTTCGAGCACGCGTGGGGCGTTGACCGTCTGCAACGATTAGGCATTTCTCGGTATTTTCAGCCACAGATCGAAGAATGTGTTAACTATATTCATAGGTAAATATGTGATTTATTTAAGGGTATAATGTATATCAATGCACTGATATAAAATTATATCAGTTAAACTAATAATGTGATGACATCTCATTTAAAATCATGGATCCGGACGGATCGCTCCGCTCCCACAAATCACTTGAGTGGGTATAAGTGATTATAAATGAGATGTCAACACCTCATTGATTTTGTTAAGTTGCAACTGATATAACTTTATATCAGCACTATACCCATTTTTCTCTTTATTTAATTAAGTTTTGTTTTGTTTTGTTTTTAATTATATGGATTATTAAAATTAATCAAAATTAAATTCAGGTATTGGACAGAGAAGGGAGTTTGTTGGGCAAGAAATGCAAATGTACAAGAAATTGACACTACTAGCATGTCGTTTAGGGTTCTAGGGATGCATGGTCGCCAGGTTTTTGCCGGTAATTTAACGATTCTCGAAAACAGTTTACTTCTTCTGCTTTAAAATGAATGTTATATTCTCTTAGAAAAGAAAATGATTGGACACGAGCTCCATATTTCATTTTTAAAATTTTAACTATTAGTAGAGCTGACAATTTGAACTCACGCTTGTTTTCGTGTTGTTCACAGATGTGCATAAGCATTTCAAGATCAGTAATGAGTTTGTTTGCTATCCCGGACAGTCCAATCAAGCCGTCACTGTCATGTACAACGTCTATAGAGCTTCTCGGATGGTGTTTCCCGGCGAAAAGATCCTCGGCGAAGTCAAGCGATTTGCTTACAATTTTCTAAGAGAAAAACAGGCTAATAACGAGCTTCTTGACAAATGGATAATAACCAAGGACTTGCCTGGCGAGGTATGATATCACATTAATTACATTTCGCAACAGTAGGACTATTGGCAATTTAGTCTGGACCGAATTTGTTGATCCAACCGAACAATATCGAATTTGTAATTTCGAAGATTACAAAATAGTAATCCGCTAAATGAAATTGACCGAGGTTATTTTACTCAGGTGGAATACGCGCTTGATGTCCCGTGGTACGCGAGTCTACCTCGAGTGGAAACTAGGTTTTACCTAGAACAGTACGGTGGAGAAGACGATGTATGGATTGGCAAGACTCTTTACAGGTCGGTGTTTTTCGTGCAAGCGCAATTGACACTTAACATTTTACATTTCATTTTCGTCGACTTGATTTCTTATCAATGTCAACTTATTTTCAGGATGTTTTATGTCAACAACACCACCTATTTAGAGCTTGCAAAACAAGACTACAACAATTGCCAAGCATTGCATAGATCTGAATGGGAAAGCATCCAAAAGTAAGTGAAACTAAGTACCTAACAATGTGAGCTGAGTTTTAAAAAAAACGCACACGTTCTTAAGAACGCGTGATATTTTTTTACCCGGCTTATTTAATCCCGTTGCTTGTATTGCCAAGTGGCATCGAGAGTCAGTAGAGCTGTTTGGGTCTGGGTTGGGTGAGATCTTTTCAACTGAGAACCAAAACCGAAATTTGAATTGTCAGCTCTAGAGTACTGAATCGACAACACGTGACATTGAACAGGTGGTACAGAAACTGTGAGATTGGAGACTTTGGGATCAGCAAAAAGACACTTTTGGTAGCCTATTTTTTGGCCTCAGCCACCATTTTTGAACCTGAAAGGTCCACAGAGAGAATTGCATGGGCTAAAACTGCAGTCTTGGTGGAGACCATTTGGTCTCATGCTCACCAGGAGGGAGCCACAAGGGACCAGAGGATGGCTTTTGTTCAAGAATTGCTCAACAGTGCCAACAAACTCCAAAATGGCAACCTAAGTGGAAGGTAATTTAGCTAACATTGTACAAAATACTAGGTACTAGACCTAAGGGTTGTGTCTCAGTCGACGACAACGCAAACTCGATTTTTGGTAATAACTATCGGGTTCGATTCTAACAAAACACACTAATAAGAGGGCTGAGGAGTCTTAGCTCTGACTAAACCCCGAACCAGAGTACACACCTTGTGCATGATTGTGAATTGTGTATACAGGGCATATGAAGGGAAGGGGCTGGTCAAGCTACTACTAGGAACCTTGCATAGACTCGCCTTCGATGCATTGGTGGCCCACGGTAAGTACGTGGGCCACCGCCTACGCCATGCAATGAGTATGCATATAATTTAACTTAAATTAAACATCGTCGCGCCACACATCTATTGTTTTTATCTTTGTTTGTGATCTCAAAAACAGTGGAAAAATTGGCTGATGAAATGGGTAGAGGAAGGTGACAAATATGGAGGAGAAGCTGAGCTAATAGTAAATACCATAATTCTGAGTGGTGGATATTCAGTTTCAGAGGAGGTTTGGTCACATCCTCAGTTTGTGTCTCTCATGGCTCTCACCAACAACATTTGCTATCAGCTTAGACTCTACAAGAACCAAAAGGTTAGCAACGATAAACGCGATTGAACTGGCGTTTCATTCTCATTCTGATTCTTGATTCTCGTTCTTACGATGTCTTTGCAAGCAGGTGCGTGAAAACGGGAGCTTCAAGAGCAACAGTGAGTGCTTCACGACACCAGAAATAGAGTCAGAGATGCAAAAACTAGTGAAGACGGTTCTTGAAAACTCCATGGCCGACATAGATTCGAAGATCAAGAACACATTCCTGACAGTGGCAAAGAGCTTCTACTACACTGCACACATCACTACTGAAACAATCAACCTCCACATAGCTAAAGTGCTCTTTCTAAAAGTATATTGATTGAGGAACAAGAACGCGTTTTTTCTAGAAAAATGACAATCCAATACTAAGAACATGTTTTTATTTTAGGGATTGAACTGGAAAATAATGTTAGCAGAAACCTGTTATTTAAATTCTATTAAATTAAGATATAGAGTATTTTCAAGTTTCAATTTTCAATTCATACATGTTTTAACTTTTCTATTGCTGAAATTATGGGTAAAAATTGTTTTTTATTTATTTATTTAAAATTTATTTATAGGGGTTGTTGCTTAAAATGTTATTAGTTCAGTGGTCAAGATTTAAAATTTGAAATACTGAATATTTGAAGTACCCAACGTTTGGAATATGTCCAATTACGTGTCCCCCAAGAAACTCTCCAAATTAAACCCTGAAAGTAGAAATTAGAGAAATATAAAACCCTACCATAAAAACAACACTAATTTTAATTAGGGTTTTAGGTTATTGTCTTCTTCTTCTTCTTCTTCTTCTTCTTCTTCTTTTCAAATCCTAATTCACATTTGTTTACCTTTAAGCATCAAGAAAAGCAACACAAAGTTGTTCTGTAAATACACTTTCTTTTCCAATCCAAGGTCTTCTCTTTTTATTTTGTTTGGTTTTGTTCTCAAAATTAAATATTAATCATGAACATGTGCAACACAAGTGTTGATTTTGACAAGTTCATGGTTCAGCAGCTCCACAACAACTTCATTGGCAAGTCACTGCAGATTCAAGGCCTAATAGTTGTTGACATTCATGAATTCAACCCCAAAGATTTCTTCCCACCAGGTACATTTTTCGATTTTGAATCATATTTGTTCATATTCATATTGATAAAGAGTAATCCAAATCCGTTACGATCGGATTAGTTCGGATTCTAGTGTAAATTGTGCGGATCCATGCAAATTCAACCAATCTGATCCGATCCCACTCGAAAATTGGTCTGATCGGATCAGTTGTTAGTCGGATTAGATTTCGAGCGTCCATAAGTTCGAATCCTAACAATTCATCATTCTATAATTATTCATGTTCATGATCAGTTCACAATGATAAATATGGTAATGAAAAACTGGGATCGGATTGAAGAATTACCTTTGAGAAATTAAGCACAGAAGAGGTAAAGATTCTTCCTTGTAGGGTGACAGTTTATGGGTTGCAAATTTTCAATCCCGGGTTTCATCCTACATAAAGAAAGAGAAGAAAAGGAATGGATTGTGAATTTGTGTTTTGAAAATGGATAATACATTTGTTTTCGGGTTCTTTATCTTCATACAGACTACAGTTCAGTACATTGATACATGCATCATCGTAGTGTGAACATATGAGATCATCTTAATATATGCATATATTTTCATAGTTCGGAAACACAAAGGAATGTGAATTTCAAGTTTCAGAATCAGATACTACATATGCTTTCACATTCTTTATCTTCGTATAGTTCAATGCATACATGCATTATCATAGTTTGGACATATAAGATCATCACAATATATGCATACATTTTCATATTTAGGAAACAGAGGAATGTGAATTCGGGGTTCAGAATCAGATACATCGTACATATGGCTTCACATTCTTTATTCAAATGCATAGGATCATCACAGTATATCATGGTCCTAGAGTTAGGAATTCGGGTTTCAGGTCGGGAGTTTTTTGGGGTTATGAATGAAAGTGCGGGAGTGAGTACAATCTGCACCATCTCAGTTTCAAACCCGTCCTGACCCGAAAATCCTAACCCACGAAAATGACGAGTCGGATTTTGGGTTCTAGTGGGTTCAGGTACAAACTGTCAGCTCAGGCCATTGAGAAGCATACTTTGGCATTATAAACACTTATCATCATATATAACAATAAACGTACACTTATCATTGGGTTTCTAACTACACAAGCATCTGTTTTGACGTGTTTAGGATTAAGTACGAGTCAAATAAAGGAATGCTATGTGTTGACGCCTAGGCGCCCACTATTTATCCGGAAGAGTCCGGGTTGTCAAACAAGCACGGTCTATTGGAAGGAATTAGGGTACATAGATGGAAAAATCAATTGCTTGGATGGAGTAATAGGGCAAAAGCAAACACTCTGTTTCTACGAAGGGGATAAGAGAAACGGGCAAAAAACAAAATGGAAGATGACCGAGTATAGCGTGCAGCATCACACCTGCTCGGATGCATGTAACCACAACCACATAAGGGTAAGCCATCGACAAAATTTAACCTAAAATTTTATCTTTTCTGCAGAGTTACTTCCCGGCTTTTATGGTTCTGACTACCAAAATTTGCTTGTTTTTCAGTGGGACGATTTGGTTTTGTGTAAAGTCTACGAGGACCTTAAACCAGATTCTCTATATTCAATGATCAAAGATATGAGGATTAGCCATTAGCTCGAGATTCAAAAAGTCAGGAGGACACTGCATTACCTCGACTATGGTGTGTGACAAACAAATTACCCAAACATAACGTGCTCGTATTTTTTTTCCTTACCTAATAGTTATATTTGTACATATAAAAGCACGTGTTTCTATAGTTATGTTTGTCATCAACGATGTCTCTATATGAGCTACTGTAATATGTGTTTGTTGAAGATTGTTCAAACAAAATATGGAATGGAAACAATCCCACGTGCGACTATAATAGCAGATGAGGAATAATGAAGTCGCAACATGTCATAGTAGTTAATATTTTGTGACTTCAACCCGTCATTTTTGAATGTATGAGAGAAGTTGACAGAATACTAAAGAAACAGAACAGCTCAGATGCTCTGTGATGTGATGTTTCGGTTTCAAATTCACGCCCCGACCAGATAAGGACATTATATATTAACTCTGTACATCTAATTACGACAGGTTTTGAAACTTGCGCCAGTTCTTGCTCCGTTTTGAAAGAACGTTTCTATTTATCAATTTCCACTGTTCCGAAGTTTTTAATGAGTCGGGTGAAATAGAGCTGGCAATTTGGACCTAAAACCCGACCCTTTTTTTAGGGTTCCAGTTGCATAATCAGTTTTCGACACATTTTACCGATAAAACCCTCACCTCTCACGGGTTGGGTTCGGGTTGGACCTTTTCAACCAAAAAAAAACTCCACTTATATGGGTACAAATCAACAATATACACAAAAGGTTTACTAGACTAATGTAGAGAAAGCTAGTGTGTCATTTTCACTCATTCCTATTCTTGACATCACAACGCATTTTGATTCTCAACTTCACATACAAATGATACATACAGACATTTCAGATAACTGGATAGAAAGACATACCGAGTCAACAAAGCAACGATCCCATCCAAATTATTATTAAGTTCCGCTCTGCTCACACCTCCAAATATTTCGAACACCTGCAAAATGAAAGTATTACGCCAAGTTAACACTTGCCGAATCATTTTCTTGGAATAATAACATACTACTTTCAGCCAAGTGAAGATACTTACCATGTCTGCCGAACCCAATACATGTTACCAGAGTTTTAGTAGAATCATTCCTCACCATCTACGACAAATGCTCCATTGAACCAATCAAACAATAAAGAGAAACAACAATACATAAAAGACTTTGGATTGAGTCGGATGAGGATAGAACCGAGAAGAAACAAAATGGAACTGTATATTTCACTTCATCTAAAAATCACATTTCACTAATGAAAACCATTGCTGAATGTATTTTGAACACTCAAAATTGGAAAAATAAATAAATCGATAAATTTTACACATCTATCTATTCATTCTTCCAAGCATACAATACAAGTGAAAACCCTAGACCTTGTAGTTGAGAATCTCTAAAATGCTGAGAGCAAGACCAAGTCAACACCGAAGGGTCGAAAATAGAGTTGCTGTTCCACAACTTCTCAGCCGAGAGGCAAGTTTGGAACATGAACACAGCATTGCCCATAGCATTACCGAAGAGCCAGTTATGGACATCCCAAAACACTTCCACGGGAAGCCCATCCACCAAAATAGTATGATTCCCCCGAAACTTCCACTTAAGGCGCTTCACTTGCATCACCGTCTTGCTATCAATCCGAATCACAAGGCAAGGATCCTTGAGAGTCACGGTATCACACTCAATCACAACATCATGAACCCGCCCTTTGCTGCAAAACTGAGCCTTGGCGCCGTACATTTTCTTCCCAAATATATGCTCTCTCTTGGCAATGAAAGTAGCATTACAAGGGACAGGAGATGCATCAATCTTTTTATATGCCTCTTTTTTCAAATCCCCAAGAAGCAGAACTATTTCTTGATTAAACACAACAGCCAAATAAAATGCCTCCATAGGCTCAGGTCCATGCCCAAATTTAGCGGATGCCAAGTCCCAATACACATCAATTTTACTAGAATCTACCTCTAAATTCTTGCAGCCTTTTCTCTTAGAGAACAACCATGGCTTCACATCTACTTTACACAGACAATGGTTAGCTGAATCATCAATTGCAATGCTAAGGCCTTGACCCATCAGATTCTTAGTCCAAGTGACAGTAATTAAACAAGTACGGCCATGCAATTTACACTGATACACACAAGTAACCAAGTTCTGAGCTGATTTTGTGGTGCTTGATGATGAAGAATCAGCCACTTGAACTCCATTTTCACCAAAACAAGAAGGAAAATCCCTCATAGTAGCAGCAAAAAAAACAAATTCGTATCTATCTATCTATCTAGCAAGCCCTTCTTGTAAAGTTACAAACTTTGATCTTTATATAGTAGAAAAAAAAAAGAGAAAAGGAGCAAACCCAGAAGCAAACACTTGATTTTTTCTATAGCTCAAGCTTGAAGAAGGCAGAAACTCAAAAACCCATCACCAGAAATGCTTCAAGGTTGGGTTTTTTCAGCTCCCAAAATGGTTCCACTCAAGCTGATCTGGATCTCTGGCTCATGAAACCCATTTTAGATCTGCTTCACTGTCAATGTCTTGGCTCATATCTCTCCAACCCAGGAAGTGTTTTTGAGAGTTCAAAAATACCCAGAAACTTGAAGAGAGAGAGAGAGAGAGAGAGAGAGAGAGAGGCTGAAATGAGCTCACATGAAAGATGAAAAAGAAGAAGATGAGGCCAAAAATGAAGAAATGGCAACTGGGTGTTAGCTGGAAAAGGCTGGTTATTATAATCTTGTTACACAAAAGAAAAGCAAAAGCCAAAGCTTTAAGCTTTTAGCTCCTCTCTCACTCTCTTTTTTTATTTTTCTTTTTTCTTTTGTCTATAATTAGAAGAATCATAGTAGGCTTCACTTTAAGTGACACAAACACATGCATTAGATAGAGACCACATAAAAAAAGAAGAAGAAAAACCATAGTTTAAGGCCTAAAAACACCAACCTTTGACAAGTGAGACAAGCATAATTGTGTATTGCAAGGTAAGGAACCTTAGTTCCTAATCACCTTAAATAGAAAATATAATAATTTGTAGAAATTTTGATTGTAATCTTTTCAAAAAAAAAATTATAATTTCATTTATATACTCTTTTGGTTTCAAGAGAAGTGTTTTGCTAATTATAAACAAAATATAAATTGAAAAATAGTAGTATAAAGAAAAGAGAATCATGCTGCTTATATATTCAAAACAAATTGGATTTTGACTATTGTACTCAAAACGAGCTACAATCAAAATTTGTTGAAATAAATATGAGTGTAATTTAATAAATCTACTTGTTGTTATTGATATGATATAATTGAGTTGTGTTTTGTTTAAATCTATCTTATTTTATGAAAATGAGAAATAGCTCATTTGTGCATAGTATAATTTATCTTACTTCAAGTTTCAACTACTTTTTGTAGTATTTTATTTTTATTGGATCAATTAAGTTAAATTGTTTTTCAAGGTTTCTTAATTTGCAATAATTTTTTGTGCTTTTTTGCACTTGATTGCGTTGAAAAATTATTATGGTAATAAGTGAAATAAGATGGAATCATTAGAGGGTGTCTATGGATACATGGACATGACATAATAAACAAATATGTAGAAAATTGGACCATTTTGCCATGCAATTCTATATCATTCTTTTAGGATATGTTTGTTAAGTTTAGATTATGTCGGCAAATTTCGTTAAGTTTCAATAATAAACGTTATTGCCATGAAAATAAAAATGAAAATAAAACAAAGAAGGACCATACCATAAATTAAACTCACTTAAAAATTTCTAAACCAACATCTCTAAAATTGAGTTATTGAAAATTTATTAAATTTTTTTCAAAAATCATAAAAATCAAAATTATTATTTTGTGAAGCTCAAGCCGACCAAAATAATAATTATTAAATGTTTTGGCATGTTTGTTACACGTGTGCAACTATCCTACGGTGAGGAGGTCACATGTGTCTCAAGGGACTTGGGCCCACAACCACAAATGATCCTATACAATTGGGCACACCATACCACCCTAAACATCTCTATCAACTGCCCCTAATATCTTCTTTGCTCCTATCAATTGGGCCCACACTACGCCTCCACTGTGCCCATTCAATTTCTATTGACAAATATGACCTAAGCCTCGTTGTTAAGAGGGCTAGCACTCTCGGTTTTATACATGAGATCTCGTGTTGGAGTTGTTTAAGAAGCAACGGTATATGTTATAGTGCCTGAGTTTAGTAACCGAAAAACTCGAAGGGGTGATTTTATTTATTTGTCTTAAAATAAGTGTCTTGTTGTTTTGTTTATATTAATGAAAAGTTAGTTAATAGTATACATTTTATTTTGTAACGTAACACATGATAGTTTCGTCGTTAAAATGACGTTGTGACAGAAATAACATTGAAAAAGGTGAGATGATCTGACATTTCCTGGATGATATGTGTTTTGGGTTTAGTCTCTAATTAAATTTTTTTGCTTTGTTTGAACTTTTTAAAATTATTTTCCAATTAATTAAACCTACTCAATCAATTGTATCATATTTTTTTGTTTCGCATCAGCATTTGTTGATATGTCGTCACACCGCTTCAAATATGACATGTCAACACTCATAAATATGTAAGGCATCAATCTATGTCAAATGAAAATAAACATTAAATTCAAAGGATCTATTCACTAGTATGAATCATAAAAAAGTGGGGTTGGCCAATGTCAAGTAGCTTTTGAGATTTGTGTGCCTCTTATTAGTAACCAAAATAATGATTCATGCAAACTTACCATTGGATCTAGCAAACCGAATGTGGGTCGGGATTTTAATTTTAAGACATAAAATGTGTTAATTCATGCAGGTTTGTCTGATCAGATCTAAAACTCTACTGACCCTAAAATTTGTTGGACCAGACAAAAGTCAGGTCAGATGCCCGTATGTTGAGATCCATAATGTCGATTATACCTATCGTAACCTCTCTCTTACTCTTTTTTTTTTTTCTAACAACTACATTATTTTTAAGTATTAATCATGTGTTTCCTGAGAGAGCCCGCACTATTGACGGTTTGACACCTTTAAGCCTTTTTACCACACTCTGACTAATTTCATTCGAGACTTAGTCACAGTTAAAGATCTTCACCTCTCCCCATGGATGTGTTGAGTAGAGATCGAATGCAAGCGCTCTTCCCACTAATGCAACCTGTGTTGCCAACTGCGCCACAACCCGTGGGTGTTAACAACTACATTAAATAATGGAAATAATTAAGCCATGCTTTTTGGAAAAAAAAAAAGGGCTGAGAAATCAAATCTATAAGGTTCAATAATACATATAAATAAGCTATACAATAACATTTGGCAACTTGAGTTTTGGGCCTCCGTGTGATGAAAGCTCCAAGTCATCTCCAAATAAGAATCAACATGCCATGTGAGATTTAATTTCTATACCAACCAAATTTTGCCTTTCTTATCATACCAAAATCCTTTTTTTGTCTTAAGGATTTTTGTTAATTGCTTATCTTGAAAATGGGATATTTAGCAATCAATGACATGACCATTCATACCATCATGATTTAAGTTTTAATCAAATCGATATAGCCATACATCGAAATCAATTAAAATGAATGAAAATGAGCGCAAGTCTATAAGACGATAACTTATATTGCTGTGTCATGATAGATGTGGTAACTTGCAACATCAATTCCTCACATTGATTGTAATAGATTTAGACGATAAGAATAAAGATATGAATGAGTAAACGAGTCTGAAATCGAAGCAAAATAAGATAAAATAGGCGTTTAAAAGAAAAGAAATGCAACTAAGATATGATTTCAGAGTAATAAATTATTAAAACGAGCCCTTCAAAGATCTCAACGAAGAGATGCGGGAGTAACAATTTTGAGCACAAACTAACTTAAATCATGTTGTGTTTATGTCGAGTCACATTTCACATCCAAAATTATCGAATCGTGATAGCTTTGACACCAGTTCTTCAAATAGCTTTTTCCAAACTAACCCACTAAATTATTCAAGCAAATGTCAAAAAGTTGGATCACAAATCTTCACAGTTACGGTTAAAAAAATGCAAAAAAAAATAATCGGAGGACGTGCAGTTCACACAATCATGAGACAGAGACATTTTAAAGCAACACATTTAATTAAAATAATCCTTAATTTTGTCTAATTTCCACTAATATCAACATCAATTTCTCCTAAATTTAAGGTGAGTGATTGAAGACAGAAAACAAATTTCCTAACCCTACCCAATTTCCCAACTTTTCTTGCCCAAAGATCATAAAGTTTGTGTTTTTGCAAGAAACATTTGTGCATTTCTCTATCGATTAGAATTCGGTATGACTAGTACTCTTAGGTGGACGTGCCTAATGTTTATTTAAACATGATCGCCTGTTAACATATCAGTTCGATATTTAAAACTAATTTTTCTTTCTTACAGTTATAGGTAAACGACTTGAGCCGCTCAAGTTAGACTAGCTAAATTTAGCTCAAACTCGACCATAACAGAACATATCGAAGCAAGCCAAATTCTAACTCGAGGGTTTGATTCGAGTCGGTTACCCCTCTTACTTTCACAAGGATCCATCTAGTGGTTTCAAATAAAGTGAATCGATTCAAACTAGGTTACACAAGACAGCAGTTTGGACCCAAAACTATAGACACTTAAGATAGAAGTTGCATTTAATGCGAATATGGGTAAGCTCGAACTCAACACAAGGATTACCTAGGAAAAGCTCATAACCTAGTCCACATTTTTTGCAGATCGAGTTATAGTTAAATTTTGTTAACCCAAAATCCGAATTGTCAATTCTGGACAATACAAACAGCCAAACAGGCCCGAGACAAAATAAGATATACCCATCATGTTACTCCAACCTAAAAAAGCTCACATGTCCAATGCATGCATTTACACTAAATTAGGTTAGGTTAGTAACCTAATCTATTTGAAATGGACTAATCAATCCCTCTCCATATCTTTCACTTCCATAAAAATCTAATTAGCAAAACCATTGCATTCAAAGGAATGTGAAAAGAACAGAAATTTCACCCAACAGATGCAGATTTGAAACAGAAAAACATGTCTCGGTGTCTCACCTTACAATCATTTGGAGAGCCATAACTTGATAGAGACATAGCTTGGAACCAAATCAAGCTTCCCACCAAACTATCTGTTCAGTGTTGACTCCACAAGCTCTCACCTGCAACAACATTAGAACATCATAACTTACCCAAGCAATGACAAAATAGATTGTGCATCACTCTACCGTCAATGCACTCATCAAGTAAGAGATTCTACTATGCTACGTGTGAGCAAAAAATAAGGTCACCGGACCAGTCCTAATTTGTGCTTATTTTCATAATACAGGTATAACCCCGTTGCTGTAGTTTGTTCTTGTCGCACGTGGATAAGACCGGGCCCTACCTCCAGATGCGTGAGTTTGGGGCGCTGCATGGGGCTGATTCTCTCAGTCCGTAACACTACCACTACCTGCAAGAACACAACTTATCTGAGCAAAGACAACAATACTGCATATAAAGTTGGATAGATTGTGCATCATTGTAGTTCCATCAATTCACTCGTGAAGTAAGGGAATCTACTATATGGCATGTGAGCACAAAATAAGGCCACGGGACCGGTCCTTTGCTCCTTCGAGCTGAGGACTACGGTGATCAAACCTCACACCAAACCACAAGCTCACCTGCAAGAACATAATTGTACCGAGCGACAACAAAACAATACTGCATATAAAGTTGGATAGATTGTGCATCATTGTACCATCAATTCACTCACCAAGTAAAAGAATCTACTATATATGCACGGGACCAGTCTTTCGATCTGAGGACTACGCTGATCAAACTTCACACCAAAGTCTCTGTTTAGGGTTTGACTCCACAAGCTTACCTGCGAAGACATAACTTATCCGAGCTACGACAAAACAATACTGCATATAAAGTTGGATAGAGTGTGCATCATTGTACTGCCAGTGCCATCAATTCACTATTGTGAGGACAAAATAAGGGCATGGGACCAGTCCTTTGCTACTTCGAGCTAAGGACTAAACTGATAATTGAAGCATGGCAAGCTCAATGTCTCTTGTTGGGACATTTACTTCCTCTTCCTGATGCAAACTATGAGCATCTGTGTCAGACCATTATGGGAGCATCCTATGAAGATGAAGATGTCACCTATATGCAGCAATAGCAATAACGAGAGGCTGACGCTACCGTGTATCTTCAACTATTTTTAGGAACACTTCATATTTACCGTAGCAACACCAATCAATACACAAATCATTAAGCAAACACTTAAGCAAAGCTAAGCAAGAACACTATAATATAAGCTAGCTCCAAGAAGTTGCTAATTTATTATAGTTCCCATAATCTATGCCTCAACCAGAGGTCTTCCCGAATTTTTGCTCCTTTACTCATTGACCCAAAACCTACTTTTCAAGTATCAACAACAAAGCCACTTCCCAGACAATGTCAGGGTCAGCAACATATAGCCATCAGCTAAACTCTTTGGGATTCGATCTGTGTCACCCCAGTATTCGTGATACGCCCTCACCACAGTATTTATTAAGCAATTTATATGCATAAGCACATGCATTATGCATAGTTGAACAAAAAATGCAATTCTTCATTGCCATCCAGTCCATATCCTTACCACCACCTCCATTTCAGTGATAAAAGTCAGTCATATATATGACGTTCTCAAAAGAGATTTCTAAACTTCTGCTCGAACTAGGATGGTCCAGGAATGCTAATATAGCGTTTTTCTTTTTAATAAAAACATGCTTCTGCACACACATCCTTTCCCGAGGAACCCAAATCCAAAGGCTACAACATAAACAATTAACTAGGAAAATGATGGGGTAAAAACAAAGAGTATACCATCAATTACGAGGCACTTGACATCTAGACATGAGCTACAAAATTTTACCAATTATCCTCAAATTGAAAAACTTGATGTAGTTATCAAACACACTATCAGAACTTATAGAGCTGACAATTCAGGTTTGGGGTAGTTTTTTTATATAGTTTGGACTGAAAAATGAAAAGGTTGAGACCAAACTGACTCGCAAGAGGTGCCGGTTCGTGCGGGGCGGGTATGTATCATAAAATGTATGGGTTGTTTGACCTGACCTACATTCCGCGCCAAAGACCAAATTGTCAAGAACTAAGGAATAAGTTGGGACTGAGATTTATTTCTGCTGGCAAATAGAGAAACCTAATGCTTACTTGCATCAAAAATGATTCTGAAAAATGAAAAACAATCATAGTACAGTCTGCACTAACATATTTCCACATTTACCTCCACTTCAAATACAAAACAACCTCTAAATCAATGATCTAGTAGAGCCATTTGAATATTGAACAACAATATTTTGAAATCTAAAATACAGGTTCAAAAAAAAAAAAAGCATAACAAGCAATTTTCACAGGTAAAAGTACAGAACTGGACTTAAAAAAGATAGACAATTTACCAAATATCATCACAATATCATAACAAATCAAACCAATGCTAAGAGCATAGAACCAAAACAACAGCGATATTTGTTGGAAAATCTTCATTATAAAACCCCATTCTTATTCCAATTCCAGTAACATATGAGTACTGGACATGAAACTTTACAGTTACGGTTTGGTTATGGTCTTTATGAAATGTTTGAACTTACTAACTATCTCATCACCACAAGCCTGAAGTTACAATAGCAACAAAAGAGAATTCAAATTCAACAAGCACAACTATCCAAGCTATAGAAGTGCACATGAACATCTCAATACTCATGATCATTCAAAGAAGCTTGTTAGGAATTGGAAAGAACATAGCGAATACCGAGTAACATACATGCCAATCATGCATCTGCGCCATCTGAGGCTTTTGCAGCAAAAGGGTCGTGTGTAGGACCGACATCCTGCCCAATGTGCCGATGAACCAGCCGCTGCAAGTCAGCCATAACCTTGTGCTCACGCTTTGCCTTCTCCTCATAGTTAAACATTGCCAATGCCCGCTTATCCTCGGCACTGTAAACTTGGTTTTCTTTCCTAATACGAATAGCATTCATCCTCTGATGTCTACTACCACTCATCACATATCCAAGACTCTCGAACTTCTGAATCTCCTCTGCGGAAAGACCCACTTCACCACGTCGAGGAATACGCTTCCCTTGCTGAACATACTGAGCAATGGCATCACCTTCACCGGGCCTGAGAGCTCCACCATAACTGATATGACCTTCAGCTTTCAGCAAAGGCATAGGACCAACTACAGGCTCATCGTCCAATGTCGGCTTCTTCTGGGATTCAATCATTTCCTTGAACTTGAGTGCCTCTGCATTCATTTCAGCAATCATGGCCTCGTCTTCCATTGATTTACTCTTCACACCAGCTTCAGAATCTGCACCCTCATTGTCCACAGCCAAACCCTCACTCTCTGATTCAGACTTGATCTTCTTCTTCTTACTCTTCACCGAGCTCGAAGAGACCTTCCTCTTCTTCGACCTCATACGATCACTATCTGAGGAACCACTAGCATCAGAGCTCTCACTATCCTCTGAATCACTATACCATCTCTTCCTCCTCCTGCTCCTCTTCTTCTTCTTGCCACTTCTGCTACTACTCTTCCTCCTCCTACTGCTCCTTCTGCCTGATTTCCTTCTCTTCCTTCGATCTTCTTCATGGTCAGATTCGCTCTTGCTCTCACTCTCATCAGAATCACTATCACTGTGAGAATATCTTCTTCTTCTGCGCTTAGAACTAGAGCTCCTCTTCTTCTTCTTCCTCCTCCTTCCCGTAGACAGTGAATCATCTGATTCTGATCCAGACTCGCTCTCCGACTCACTGCTGCGCTTGGAACGAGAGCACCTCTTCTTCCTCCTCCTTCTCCTAGACCGTGAATCATCCGATTCTGATTCAGACTCGCTCTCCGACTCACTGCTCCCCGATTCTCCGGACTCAGAATCAATTTTGCCTTTACCATCAATCTCATTCTCTTTCTCGCTCTCTCCACCACCATCCCCATCACCCTCCTCCGCTCTCTCCTCAAATTCATCGTTCTCGTACCTCGGCGGACTCGGCGTCACATTCCATATACAAAACTTCATGGACCTCCTCATCTTCTGCCTCTTCAATCTTCGATACTCCTCGTAGTTCAATCCTCTCAACTCCTCGTCCGATTCCGACTCCGATAACTTCCCATTCTCATCACCGCGGTCCAAAAACCCCTGGCTCCTCCCAAATTTCTTCGGCAAGCCATTCCGGTATCCATCGGGCCTAGGGCTTCTTCCAGAGTTTGTATAATCGGAACGATCCGACCGGTTGCGATCATCGTCGCGACGACGATGGTCGTAGCGTTCGTACAAGGGACTGCGTCGAGTGCGGTGGTCGTAGCGGCCGTACGAGGGGCTGCGACGGCGACGATCAAGCGTTGAGCTGGGGCTTCGTCGGCGGAGGCGGTGACGGTCAGGAGACGGAGAGTAACGGCCGTTTCCGTGGCCGGAACGGTGTCGTTTCTCGGGGATTTCTACGGAGGACGCTGGTCTCGCCATCGGAGATGGTATTGGTCGCTTTTCGCGGGCTTTACGTTTTTATATATATGTTGGATATATGAAGGTTCCAGAATCAGGAAAGGTTTTCCTTATAACGACAGGTCGTTTCCCTCACCGGCCCGGTTTCAGGCCCAGGCCCCAAAAAATTTAATATTGGGCCCAATTGAAAGCCCAGCCCAAAATGAATTGAGGTCCGTACACTGAAACACAATATTTGAGCAAGTATTTAAACCCTAGAAACCCTCGTCTCTTTCGATCTCTGGACTCTCTCACACTCACAAGCCCTAGTTGGAGCCGCCGCGAAGCGTCGAAGAGGGAGAGATCTGAGTAAGCTTTCTTCTCCGCAACTTCGATTTTCTGTACTGTTTCTCCGATTTCGCATCTCATTCAATTCACGATCTTCGTTTATTTTGAAGCAGAGCAACAATGGCGGACAAAGCTGTCACCATCCGCACCAGGAAGTTCATGACCAACCGGCTTCTTTCGAGGAAGCAGTTTGTGAGTTTTTTTTATAATTTAGATTTTTAGGATTGAACATGTGTTTGGATCGTAGGAAAGTTGAAGAGAAAATGGTTGAAAATGTATTTATTGCGATCAATTTGTATATTTATACATGTTCGTCACTGAAATTTTTATGGAAATTAGTGCTTTGTGTTTGTTTAAATACACAATGTAGACAATCAAACTGTTGGCTGAGCATTTTAGTTTGTATGATGTAGGTTGTTGATGTTTTGCACCCTGGAAGAGCTAATGTTTCCAAGGTTTGTTATTTGTTTGTGACTCTCTTGTTAGTGTCAGCTAGAGATTTGTTTGGTTTGGACTGTAAGTTTATTTGGATGATTGTAATGTAGGCTGAGCTGAAAGAGAAACTTGCTAGGATGTATGAGGTGAAGGACCCAAATGCTATCTTTGTATTCAAGTTCCGCACCCATTTTGGAGGTGGGAAATCTACCGGATTTGGGTTGATATATGACTCTGTTGACAATGCAAAGAAGTATGAGCCTAAGTACAGGCTAGTCAGGGTGAGCTTTGTCTCTTTTCTCTCATTATTGATGCACATAAACTTCCTCGTGCCATGTGAATTTGAGATGTTGTGATTGTTATTCTGTTTTATGAATTGAAAGGATTGGTACTATATCTAATTTGTAATTGCATTCTACGTGCTACTTAGTTGGTTCACTTATAGTTGATGCCACTATCTATTGTCATTCCTGTTGATGTTAAATTGGCCTTAAAATGGTTTAGTAAATTGTCTTAATTCTGTGTTCCATTCACTTAATATCTGTCTGTAATTGAATGGTGATGAATGCCTAGTTTTGCTTCTTTGTTGCAGTCCTATTGGGCGCTTATGGTTAAGTACTTTGATGCTTTCTTGGTGTGAATTAAACATCAATTATCATGGTAATCTGTTGGACGCTTATGATTATGTGATCAATGCTTTATCTTCATGTCTTGTTGAATTCCATTTCTACTCTTTCTATCCCTTACTCTGTTTCAAAAAAAATGATTACTCTTTCCTTTAGTAAGAAAATCTGAAGTGTATATAGAGTTGTAGCCGAGTGAACGATCTTAACAATGAGCTTATTTTTGAGGAATGTAGTGAACCTCCTTAGATTATCAATGCCTTGATTCACTTTGCACAATAGTATGAACATGTTTGACACTATTAGTATTAATATACAATTATACCCAAAGTGTATGTGTTGGGGGTTTTTCACAACACTAATAAATCATGCGTGTGAGCCCAAACATGACACATTACTAAACATTTTGGCTTTTCCAACCCGACGCAATTACATTATTTGAGCCTAAAACTCTAATTATGTGGTGTGTATAGCTCTGTCTGTTATATGGCCGACATATTGTGCTCTTTGTTTACATATTTTTGTAACTCGTGCAGAACGGTTTGGATACAAAGATAGAGAAGTCAAGGAAGCAATTGAAGGAAAGGAAAAATAGGGCGAAGAAGATCCGCGGAGTAAAGAAGGTAAGATACTAGCTATCCGTGTTTCACATTATATACGGTCTAATACTTCGACTCACTTTTACTTACGGCTGTCTATATTTCCACAGACCAAAGCTGGTGATGCTGCCAAGGGTGGTAAGAAGAAATGATTTTCTGAAGGTGCTATGGCGTCTACAAGCTGTGTCATCAACTGTTTCCTTTTATTACTCTGTTGTTCTCTTGTTAGTAAAACCCAATATAGCTCAGTTTTGATGTTGATTTTGAGATAATTTTGGTACTTGGTGGTTTTGAGAGTATGATTCTTTTCAACTCTTTTCTCTACTGGTAGTGTAACCCATTTAACTCTTTTCTCTGTTATTACTGAATTTGAGTCAAATTTAATGTTTGGACGCATAAAAGACTTGAATTTGGGTTTTGGCTGAGGTCACGGTTCATGTCTTACATATGGGATTTCAAATGGCAATTTTTTGTTCTTCATTTGAACAGTATACTAGTCATTTAAAATGCATTGTTTTAGTGAAAATGTTCAGCCATGTATTGTAGAGTGGACAATTTGGACTCAGGTAGTTGGTTTTTGGGTTAGCGAACTTGCACTCTTTCGTGCATTTGATAAGTAAGACTAACACCATAATCCATTTTAGAGGGTGATTGTTTGTGTTAACGTGTAGTTATAAAAGTTGTGTATTTTGTTTAAAGAGTCAAGTCAAAGTCAATTATTAAACAAGTTTAGTTATACAACATGAAGTCAAAGTCAATTATTAAACAAGTTTAGTTATACAACATGAAACGACAAATTCATACTATGTATGTTAAATTTGGTGAGAAAGCATTAAAGATTGCTACATCACTAAGTTTAACTATTTGGAGCTTTTGCATGTTCCTTAAACTCTCAACCGTTACAAAATTTTACTCTATATCTAATAACAATTGTTATGACAATCATTATTATACTTCAGTTATTGAGGAGAAAACATGTAGTTTTATATAGAAGATATTTATTACATCAAATCTCTATCTTTCCGATGTGGGACTTTGTACACAACAACCTCTTATATATATATTATTTTTTATTCCAATTTTCTCTTTTGTGTTTTTATGTGAGATTAGAACCAATTACATTTGTAATCAAACTCGATCATTAGTAAACGTAAATGAGAAGCAAATTAACGAAACAACAAGTCACAAACTCAACCAAGATCAAATTGAGCTATAAAAAACGTCATAAAACAATAAAATAAACAAACCCAAATGCGAATAAATCAATAACTCATTATTAATATCAAAAATTCGTGTAAAATTAACTTACATTGTTTCCCTTCCAAATTTTGTAAACATGCATAGCAACCATAGTTAGAGGTTTGTGTTGCAAAATCTTGATGATGTGATAAATTATTAGAGAGAACTTGAAAGTTAAGAAAGGGATATGGGAGAGAACATAACTTTGGTATAGAGTCGTGATTCTTGATTTAAGATTAGTATAATAGTTATAAAAGGAGAGACTTTAAAAGTTTGCATATGATAACAAGAACTAATAATTTGGAATCGAACGTACATGTACTCAAAATCCGATCTATATTTTTTTAATAGTTTTCAGTTGCAAAAAACTTGATTTTTTTTGTTAGATCAGACAAATTCATAGTACGTATAACATAGAATAAAACTGAAAATAAAGTAAGTCCAATCCTCATGGTTTTGTCATTAAGAAACATATATTGAAATTAGATACGGTGTTTTTTAGTGTTCCATAAACTTATAAAACTTAGAACTAAGTTATACAAATGATTATAAGTTTTGTAAATTTGTTTTTACTCAATTATTGATGTTTAGAATTTTTAACTAATTTGTTTGTATTTTCATAGACACTTAAAAAATTAGAATTCAATTATATAAATGATTATAATAATGATTTTAAATAAATATTATACTATAATTTAAGACAAACATCATATTAGTAGATTCAATATTATGTACTACTCTTCCGTGCAACGCACGGGATGAATACTAATAGACAATGTGATATTGATGCAACAAGACTAGATGTACTTGTTCCGCTTAATTTATATGGACAATTGTTGCACAAAATGTTTGAAATTTTACATTTTCATTTTTAAATGAGCGAGTCTATAAACGGAACGGCGGGTTAAATGGTTGATGACATGAACACACACCAATTATGAAACGGGTTGAGTTAGTTACATACCTGACATGAACACACACTGATTATGAAACGGGTTGAGTTAGTTACAAACCTGACATGAACACACACTGATTATGAAACAGGTTGAGTTAGTTACAAACAAACACAAACTCGATTAAGTTTAACTTGAACATTTACACTATGTTACAAGTTATGATCCAATTTGTTAATCTTAATCCAACACGAGGCTTGAAGACCTAAATCTTATTCCAGTCCGAGTTAGACAATTTGAAACTAAAATCAAACCGAAACTCGAATAGTCAGCTCCGGTCTATTACAATAAATAATCTTTCTTATTTGTGATTATAGTTTTGAAAAATTGTGTTATGGAGGGAAACGAACATTGGAATTGAGAGAGTCAACGTAGACTAAACCATCCCGCGTCCCGCCGTTACCCAAAATATTTATATTCCGCCAAAAAGAAAACAGAAAGATAAATTTTTGCACAGACCCCTCGATTTCTCTTCACATCTCTCAATCTCGCCATAGCCGAGTTTCAGAAGCTCTCGAAAACACCGATACGGCGTCGTGGGACCGTACGGCTTCACGCGGTATCGTCTCTTTCACTGCCATGTTAATCTGATTTCGTGTTCTGTTTTCGATTGCTTGTTGAGGAACCAATTTCGAGATTTGTTTCCGGTACTGTTCTGTGGTGAGGGTTGCGTTAGAATCGGAGTAGAGAACTGTTAAAAGTTGTGTTTTGTTGGTTTATTTTTTATGGGTTTGATGATGCTGTTGTTTTGAGGTTGCTGTCGGGGTTTAGGGTTTTTGAGAGCTTTTTGGGAGATGAGAGAGGGTCTGCGATCTGCTGTGGAAAAGGCTGAGGTTGAGGGTGAGGAGGTTTTGGATTCTGGTGTTGATGCTGGAGAGGAAGTGAGTAGTGGTATTGACGTGGGAGAAGATAAAGATTTGAGCTTGAAGTTGATGGGTTCTGGGGTTGTGGTTGGGGATGTGGCGTGTTTAGAAGATGGGTCTGTAGAGAATGAATGTAGAGAGGATGAGGATTTGGGCGGGTATGAAAATAGTGGATTTTCCGGTAATGGGAGGAAAAGGAGTAGGAGAGACGAGATTGGGGATAGTCGTGGTCGTGGCCGTGGTTTGAAGAAGGTGAGAAAGGAAGGGGTTGACAGGAAAGTGTCGATTTCTAGTCGGGTTTTGAGGTCAAGGTCTTCAGCCAAAAAGGAAGAACATAATGGAGGGGTTAGTGCTAGGCTCGAGAAGAATCTGGGTGAGATTGAGATTGTTGAAAGTGACCTCTCTGTAGGGAATGTTGGGGTTATGGGGTACAGGTCTCAGATGGAGTTTTTAATAGAAGAGGAACTTCATAAGGTTGAAGTTCTCAAGGAATAAGAAGCAATTAAAGTTAAGGAAGAAATAGATGATAAGGCTGAGCTTCTTGTGGGAGACAAAGGGCCAAAGGCGGAACCTTTAAAGGAAGATGAAGTGCAAGAGGTTAAGGAAGAGGAATCGGTGGGAGTTGTGAAGCGTAAACGTGGTAGACCCCCGATGTTGAAGGTGGAGAATGATATTGTATTGTCAATAGCTCCAGAAAAATGCAAAAAAGTTAAGCATGATGATGGCGAGAGAAATGAGTTGCCAGAGAAATCCAAGAGGCGTGGGAGACCGCCGAAGTCCAAGAGGCGTGGCAGACCCCCAAAGGTGCAGAGTAGTGATGGGGCTTTGAAGACAGATCTTGAAAACAAAGATATACAGGAAGGGTTTAAGAAAAATAGAAGGGGCGATAAGTCTGTTGGGGTCATGCAGAAGCCACCAATTAAGATTCCGTACTTGGACAAGAAATGTAAAAGGAAAAAACTGAAATCAAAAAGGTTCCTCACTAAGAAAAATAAAAATGGCAATTTGGGAATAAATGATAATGAAGTTTCGGCAGGACGTGGACCAAAGGTGGTGCCCACAAACACTTCAAAGAAACTTGAAGGGGACAAGGGGGTGAAAACTAATCAGAAGGAAGTGAAAGAGGGGTCAAGTAGGGACAAGGGGGTGAAAACTAATCAGAAGGAAGTGAAAGAGGGGTCAAGTAGAGAAGCAAAGCAGCTGGTGAGAGATCGAATAGTAGAAATTCTTTTGAGCGCAGGGTGGACGATTCAGTACAGGCAGAGAAATGGCAGGGATTACCGAGATGCAGTATATGTTAATCCTGAAGGAAAGACTCACTGGTCAGTCACATTGGCTTACAGGGTATTTGTAGAGCACTATGAAGCTGGCCGGTACAATTCTAAGAGTAGCTACTTTGGATTCACATTTACGCCCATTCCAGAGGAGGAACTCGGCATTCTAAAAAAGATAATCACTAAACAAAGGTCAGACAAAAATCAATCGAGACCTAAAGAGCAGAGTGGAGATACATCTGATGAAGAAGTTACTGAACTGAAGCAACGCAAAGAAAAACTGCCTACAAGAAATCGCAAACAACAAAGAGTACAAAGTAAAAGACGATGTGCTTTGTTGGCTCGCAATTCTAAGGAAGGGGTGGAATCAGACATTGATAGCTATACACTGTACAATGGGAAGCGATCTGTGCTTGCATGGATGATTGATATGGGTATTGTGCCACTTAATATGAAGGTGCAGTACAAGAACCAGGGGACAGATGTAAAGCTTGAGGGTAGGATTACAGCAGATGGCATTCATTGCGAGTGCTGTAGCAAAATCATCACTATTCCAGAATTTGAGATTCATGCTGGAAGCGAACCCTGCTGGCCTTTAGAAAATATTTATCTTGAGAATGGATCTTCCCTTCTACAGTGTCAGCTAGATTCATGGAATAAGCAAGGCGAATCTGAACATAAAGGATTTCATTTAGTAAATGTGGATGATGATGATCCTAGTGATGATACATGTGGCATCTGTGGAGATGGTGGAGACTTGATCTGTTGTGATGGTTGCCCATCAACCTTCCATCAAAGCTGCTTAGATATAGAAGTATGTATTGATTGCTACATTTCATATTGCTTTATGGTTTATTACAACTACATGCAACCTTAGTCAAGCTCACATATTCATTTTTTAAAACTGTTGCATAGGTACTGGAGGGCAGGTGTGTGTATGCGCACTCACACAATAATACATTAAACTTCTACTCGCGTGGCTTGTTTTTGCTTTGCCCCCAGTTTGAGCAGATTTGTTACCATCTAACTGTAGTTTGATGTGTTTTTGGGTTTCAGCTTGTGCATGTTGTATAGATTATGCCTTGATTGTTGTCATCGAGCACAGATTTTACCGAAACTGTTTGTACTAGGACCTTGATCATGTATCATTAGCCTTTATTCATGAAAACATCAACAGTTGAATTTGATTTTTAGCTGTGTAAATAAGATTCTTTATTATTACTGTCTATGTTGGAAATAGTTTAAGTTGATGTTTTTATCATTTTTATTGCAGAAGTTTCCTTCAGGTGATTGGCATTGTGTTTATTGTTCATGTAAATATTGTGGGATTATTGGCGAGAAAACATTTGAAGAGGGTGATACTGAGAATACCGTCTCTACATTATTGACATGCCATATGTGCGAGGAAAAATGTATGGATCTTATCTTCATAATGTCATGGACTATCATCATTGGTTTGAATTTGTCCTGCTTGTATAGCTTTTATGTGGCTAACCCCCTTACTTATTTTTGAATGGAAGTCTTCAAGGATTAGTCCTGATTGTAACATTGATGACTTTCACCTATTGCAGATCACGAGTCATGTATGCAGCCAGGGGATACTACACCTGATAATCTTAGTGGTCCATCGTTTTGTGCAATGAATTGCCGAGAGGTATTATTTCAGTGGTTTATTGGAGTGATTGTAAAAGATTGGATATTTGGATGTCTTGTTTTGTTGTTTATGCCATCAAATTTGAAACTGTAATGCAGGATCTAGTAGAATTTATGGATTTACTGTATTATTATTTGACTTTTTTCTCACTGGTTTCATGTAGAATGTGTTCTATATCTTGAAAAGCTTTGGATTATGTAGAATTTAGAAGTATAGATTAATATAGCTGAAAATTAAGTGAAGACGGGAACCTTTTTATGTTTCTCCGTTGCTGACTGAATGACAAATGATTGAGTATATATTGTGGTTAAAATTGAACTTCAAAAAGTGGGTATGGCTATGAAATAAAAACAAAGGACCCAATCAATTTTAGATTTTTTTTCTCTATCAGAAGCCAAGGATAATTAAAAATGTTCCTAAGGTGGGTTGAAGTTATTTTGTAATGTGAACTCACGAAGCATTCAGCCCAATTGGTATATCAATCTATCTCAAGCTTTATTCTAGCTTTGGATGTGGACCTAGGCAAACTGGTTGCGTAAGCCCAATACCAAACCAGTTCTCATAGTTGTTAAGTGGGATGCTCAACTAGTATATCAAGCAGTCTCAAACTCACATTTTTCAAAATGACATTTCATGTTTAATTTATTTATATGATCAACTGGCCATAAATTAGACAAGTCATTTATTGCTGTTATACCACCTGCCTCCTTTAGTAGTATTCACCAGAGGGAATTGATTAATCTTGGAGGTTACCACTTTTAAGTGGAACCTGAAAGCCTGCAATGTAAAGTGGATTTGGGCTGATGCATGCTTATGTTTACTATGTAAACATTGAAATACTAATTCTCCTTCATGATCAGAAAGTGATGATTATTTAGATATCTGCATTGGATTACATATATGCTCTTTTTGCATCTTTGTGCTTCTAAAATTTGTGTAAATATTTTGCTCTTGCCAGTTATTTGAGAGACTGCAGATGCTTCTTGGAGTTAGACATGAACTGAAAGAGGGATTTTCATGGAGACTTGTTCGACGCCCTGATGTTATTATTTCTGATATATCTCAAAGTGGAGCATATCAACATATTGAGAGCAATTCCAAGTTAGCTGTTGCTTTAAATGTAATGAATGAATGCTTTTTGCCTCTTATTGACCACAGAAGTGGGAATAATTTGTTTTGTAATATTCTCTATAATTATGGGTAAGTTCTCTTAAACTCAGATGCTTTTTATGTGATTGGCAAATGTTATCCTTCATGGGTTTAGAATTGTGAAGTTCACAAGATCATTTATCTCTTTCTTATTCTCAGGTCAAACTTTAATCGGCTAAACTATAGTGGTTTTGTGACTGCAATTCTAGAGAGGGATGATGAAATCATCTCCGTAGCATCCATTAGGTATATGTCTGACACTATTAATTTGCTTTTGTCAGTTTATAAATGCATGACTTTTTGTTTATGTTCAAGTAAAGAAATTATATCTATTTTGGATCATCTGAGGAGTGAAATGAACACATAGAGATGTAGTTGTTTGAATCTCTGATGCATGTAAATGTGATCTGATCATCATCTTGATAAGATTAAAGCTCATTTTTGTGTACTATGGGATCAATTTACCCTTCGTGTATTCTGAAACTACCAGTTTTGCTGAAATTTGTGCCACATTGAATGTGAACATATATAACGACCCATTGTATCAATGCCTTTGTGGTATCATCATCAATTCATCATTATATGTTTTTTCCTGGTTCAGAAAAAAAAATCTTAAAAATGTGTGTTTGAATATGTGAAAGTGCACAACCTAGCACGAAAAAGCAATTTATAAAGCACCTAGACCACCTTCAACACCACCACCACCACCATCAATGTTATTGCTGTTTTCACCATCACTGCTAGTGCCTAGTGCTGCCATCCTTTCCTCCACAATTACTGGTGCCCTTACCTTTTGATGTCGTATTGCATGTCCATGTTTGTATCATAGTAGATTTTAACCATTATATTTTTTTCTATTGGTGAAATAGGATCCATGGTAACCGCCTCGCAGAGATGCCATTTATTGGGACTCGCTATCAGTTTAGACGTCAAGGGATGTGCCGCCGTCTTCTAAGTGCCATTGAATCTGTAAGTACAGGATCAACCTTGTTTTGCTTATTTAGTGTCTGCTTTTCCTCATTTTCTGCAATTGTGTGTGCCTGCAGTTTGTCTATACTGCTGTTTTTGTACATTCCTTCTTTCTTAAGTGCTGTTGATCTTGCCGTGCTTCACTATGAAATGTGTTGTGTTGAATTTTATCTGTAAGAAACAATTCTTATTGATTTGATGTTGGCATTTCTTTAATCATCATTGTTCGTGAACTTTGCTTGCAGGCTCTTTGCTCTCTCCATGTTGAGAAATTGGTCATTCCAGCCATCTCTGAACTTAGGCAGACATGGACTTCGATATTTGGTTTCAAGCCCCTTGAATCATCCAGTTGGCAAAAAATGAGGAACATGAATTTGCTGGTATTCCCTGGCGTGGACATGTTGCAGAAAGCTATATTGAGTCACCCTGAAGAAATAATTTCCTCTACTGGTAAGGGTTTAACTTGCTAGATATGCGAACATAGGTTCTTTCTAATCGAAATGGTGTACTAAAATATGGGCCATTTTTCTTTTAGTTATTTGATCTAGTCGTTCAGTTTATGCATATCTTCTTGACACTGTTTATGCTCATTTAGGTCTGGAGCACATTGATATTGGAACGGAGCATGAAGACATGAAGTGTTCGGCAAATAATTCTGATGAGAAATGTCCTGCGGAGCCTGATTCTAAGATAAATGGCGAACTAGCCACTGCTGATTTTGTTTCACAGCATCTTGATGGTTCATTGACCGACACATCTAATGCAACATGTGAGGTGGGCAATAACGTGGAATGCACGTTAGAAACTAACGCTGCCCTTCATTCGGGCACTAGTCATAGTAATATCAACGAGGAGAACAAAATAAGCCTCAATTCCTCAAATTTGGTGCGTGATGTTAATGACAAACCTGTTGAAGAGGTCGTTGAAGATCAGAATTCCGACTTGATGAACGTTGAATTGCAATCTCAACTTAACCATCAGAGTATGTGCGAGCATAAAAGTAGCAACGGGTCTGAGGTTACCACTCAAGTTGGTGCTGAAATTGTTTCTTGTGATGCAACCAAATGCAACATTGAAAGCACCCCTTTACCTGTCCATGCATCTGACTTGATTTCCTTGGATGATTCCTCAAAACAGAACCCGACTGTAGATAGCTGCTGTGACCTGAAAGAAGCCCCTGCTGATGGTTGTTGTGAAGACCCGAAACAAACTGCATCTGACTTGATTCCCTTGGATACTGACTTGAAACATAACCTGACTGTGGATAGCTGTTGTGACCTGAAAGAAGCACCTGCTGATGGTTTCGGGGAAGACCTGAAACAAACTGATTTAGATTCAGCTAATGTGGATTCAAAGTCTACTCAATCAGAGCAATCAGTAGCACCTGCTGATGGTTGCTGGGAAGACCCGAAACAAGCTGATTTACATCCCGCTAATGTAGATTCAAAGTCTACTCAGTCAGAGCAATCAGAAGCACCTGCTGATGGTTGTTGGGAAGACCCGAAACAAACCGATTTACATTTTGCTAATGTGGATTCAAAGTCTACTCAGAGCAATCTGAGTCTGAGTCTAGACATGAGCTCAAACAGTGAATCTTTGTGCAGCTCAAGCTCTGGTTCTGGCATGGCACACCTGAGGTGATGATACTCTCAAACCAAGCTAGCTAGAGTGTTTTTTGTGTGCACTTACTATGGAAATATACTGGTATGGTGTTAGGGAACTTACTTAGTTCATTGATTAGGACACAATTGGTAAATTTTGAAGTCACATATGATAGCAAAACCTCATGCCAATATTGGGATTTTGGGAATTTTACTATAGTTTACAAGTAAAATAGGAGCTCTAGGGCTTTACCAAGAGTTTTGTTGCTTGAGGGTGTGTGTGTATCTGTGACCTTACCCACCATTCTCATTGTAAATTGAAGAGTTCATTGGTTACTTTAATGATAGAGATGCACTTTAATCTTTTATATTTTGTACTTTGTTCAACTTGTAGCACTCTTTATTCTTTATCATTAGAGTTGTCAATTTCGGGTTTGTTTGGGTCGTTAAAGCCTAACATGGGTCCGATATGAATGGAGATTGGGTTTTGCGTTTTGCCTTTTGAGCGTAAAATGTAATAATTCATACGGGTTTGCCCGTGTGTGGGGGTCCAAATTGTCGATCCTTTCTCATACGGGTTTGCCCGTCTGTCACTATATTTAACGGAATGGACTGATTTGAAACGTTTTCGTCCAACTTTAGACTAAAATCATT
>JAYMTA010000360.1:0-30612 GCA_036897625.1 Pelargonium cotyledonis | reverse complement strand
CGGCTCGTTTTGTGTCTGGTCTAGTTAGTTAGAGTATGTCGGCTATCCCGGATTGTATTTCCATCTAATTTTAATAAAAGCGTTCCATTTCAAAAAAAAATAATAATAAAAATTGCATAGTGCTTTGTGATTTGATTCTTAAAGATTGGTTCTGTGTGGCTGCGAATTTACTACTATACATGACCCAAAAACCCTTAAATAATTTCTACTACTTAAATATGTATATATATACGTATTTGGAGACTTTTGTTTCCATGATCTTATTAGGTCAAAAGTTTAATTTTGCAAAATTATGTTTCATACTTAAAAGGAGAATGTTACATTTTGGTATCCAAATTAAACTATTTTATTTTTAACTAGTTTAAGCGTCATATGGTTGCCACGTTATTTTAATTTGACGGCATCATTGTGAATTAGATCAGTTCAAAAATAACTTTAGTTGAGGAAACAAATTTGGACAATATCGACAATTTGAAACAGAAATCAAGTCCCCTAGAGGATGACGCAATGGTTAAGAACATACATTTTCATATGGGAGTTCATAGGTTCAAATCTCATTGCGTCGGGTGGGGTGGGGTGGGGTTTAAAGGGGAGAGCTATCCTCTATTGTGTAGCTCAACTAGTTAAAAAAAAAAACAGAAATCAAATATAGCTACCAATTCAGAATTCATAGTTAAAAGACGAAAACATGATATTTTCTTAATTGAAATACAATTAGAATTGATAATTTAAGCTCTAAATCAATAGTAAACACTAAAAACTTGGTCCATATATTTATCAGTAAATTTTGGTCTACAAAATAGACATTCTCAATTTTCAAATTTGATCGCCAAACATGCATTAAACCCATATACAAAACAATACTATCGAACAACTATTCATCAACTCGTTAGGTTTGAAAGAAGATACAATGAAAAATTTGTGTTATATTTAATTAAAACTTTTTATGGAAAGGAATCCATATACACATTGACACTTACTCCACATCTATATTGGTTCAATTGAAGTGTTGTACACATAAACTCATCATTAATTATTATTATTATTAGAGATCATGAACCATTATGAGAATTTTGACGATAATCAATCCAAAGCTTTTGTCACCAAGTGGTGGCTCAATGCCAAAAGCAAGTAGATAACCAATTAGCTATGATTTTTGGACTGAAGTAGATAGACATTGACTTTGGCATAGTTGAAAATTATATATTCATTTTTATTATTATTATTATTCATAAATCTATATTATTTTATGATCAAAACTAAATTTGGGTTCTTTATTTTTTTCCTTTTAAAGGGATGATGATTGAGAATAATTACAAAATTAATTGAAATGAGCTTTCTCCTTCAAAGTAACTTAATTAAACTCACATCATCACACATAAAAGTGAAACCACATGAAAAAGCCAAACAATGAAACAAACCCAATGGTGGTTCCAATGTCATTGCCAAACCCTAACTAAAAGAGAGAGATACAAGTGTCACCAACTATTACATTTATTAATCAAAACATCTTAGTCATGATATAATATGAATTAGGAATTAAGATTTGATAATAAAAAAATGGCCTAGAGAGGAGAAGAGAACAAAATTGTTATCATATGAGATAATGATGAACACCTATTTGATAATGTACACTTCATGATTAAACTATCAATTTGTTGAATTGTGATTGAATTTGTGACAATAGTCATGAATGTGTCATAATTTGATGTTGTTGCTGAGAATTTAACTATAATTTATTTAAAAGAAATTAAAATAAGCACACACTTATTGATTCTATAATAAATATATTTAATTAAAGGACTAACAATTTGGTATCTAATCATACTAATTTGGTACTTCAACTAAACTTATGCCAATATGGCTTCACATATATATCTATAAAATGATCAAAATATACAGTGCCAACGTTGAATACTGTTAATTTTTTCGATTTTCATTTTCTAATAAGATATTTGGAAAGTGTTATAGTCATCTTATATATGTCGACTATTATTTTCCAATAAGGTGTATTGTTTGGATGCACTTGTGGAGCAAGCAAAAGTGCTGCTTATTTTGAAATGAGTAAAAAATATATATATTTACTTTCACTATTTATAATAACTGTTTATTAGAAATTTATACCGACAGAGCAAATAATTTCAACCAAACAGTTATTGCTTAAACGCAACCAAAACATAAAGGACATAAATTTGGGCTGACGTTCCGCTCTCATACATTTAGTGGACACGGGTATAATTTTAAAATGGTGAAAATCAATATTCTCATCGACTTGACATACTCTAAGCGTCTATAGAAACACATGACAGTGTTACAATTTTGTTGAAAAATATTAGTTTATTTAACTATAAGAAAAGGTGATGGACGCATGGGAGCCACCAATGATTTGGTATGATGGGCATTTGATTCCATGGTGGGGTTTGATGATTATGGAGCGTAGAATTTGGCAATGATGGAGGAAGAAGAAGAAGAAGCACAAGAATTTTGGATAATGAGATTTTTTTTTTTTTTTTAAATTCCTGTCTTTAAGGCCAGCCCACCATGTTGGATTCATTTTATCTCATAAAGACAACCTACAATATTCTTTGTTTTCACACAATTATAGACTACACTTTTTGCTATGCCATCTCTTTTACACTTAAATGTGTCCTAATCAAGGAAACCATAGACTTGTGCCTACAAATTTCCACTCCATGAAGGCATGTTCCCCCACTCTCCCTCCATGGAGAGTGGCCTACACTTCCACTCTCGGCGCTCCGTGTCGTCGACTTTCGTCGGTGGACCAACCATGTGGCGCGTGGGGAATAACTTTTGGTTTGCCTTAAGTCAACTATATATCCATGTTCATGCAATTTCTAATTTGTTGATTAGGCATTGGCATCAATAATTGCAGGACTTGTGAACATAGTTGAGAACATGGTGAAAGCTTCACACGTTATCAACACGTGATGTCGAATTAGTTCATGAGCCCGTCAAACAAGCTCATAAGTAAAAATAGTTCTTTTCAGTGTTTGGTTATAACTAAAATAACTCATGAGTACTTGCTGATGAGTTAAAATAAAAGAGTTAGGTATCCTTAACTTCTGATTTTTCAGCTCATGAGCGGTTAAAAAAGAGCTATTTTGACCAAATAAAATACATTTATGTTCTTTTATTTTTCTTCAAATTACACATATATTTATTCCATGATCCAATTTATTGATTAACTTTTAAATTATTTTAGTCATTTGTCTATTTTAACTAACATAAATTAAATATTACTATTTTTTATCATGATTTTTATCCAAACAGTTAAACCGCTTCTTTTTAAAAAGAGTTAAATCACAAAATTACTCTTGATCTTTTTATGATTATAAGCTATTTTTGAGAAGTTAATACAAACACCCTCTTAATTACAGACGACAAATAATTTATAAAAGTCATTCAAATAACTAACAGAATGTCAAAGTATAACATATAAAAGCGTATAAAGCATCCAGTGGAAGAAAAATGGTATCATTTAATGTATACAACACGCGCTTTAATATATTTTATCATGTACAAATATTTGTTAAACTCGAATTATTCTAGTTGTCAAATATAAGTTCACTTCAACTTTCCTTTCTAATTAACGATTCCTCCATCTTTATTTCATTTATTTTGTTTGACGTTATTATTGGAGAAGTTTAGCCTAGAATACACCCATCTAATTCATGTATTTTTTCTTTATTATTGTCTAAAAGTATTATGTAAAGAGTCATTCGATATTCTCAACGGACCTCGATCATCGAATGATCACTGCTTTTTCTTTAAAGTATTTTTACTAAATTGTAACAAACACAAGTGTGAGCAAGCTCCTATAGCACCTAGCTAATATTGATTCATGACAAGGCAAAGTCATGAGATTTGAAGTTCTAGAAGAGAGAACAAAATGGGTGAATATTGGAGAAGATGAGGATCATATATATGAATATGGTGGTGAAAAATATGCATATCTAGTTTGATTTTTGAGGAAGAGAGAACATCAAAACCATTGCACCGACTTCCAATAAAGCAAAAGCTCCATTGTCCCACTTGAAACCCTCCTTTGTGAAAAGCCTAGGGTTCATGTACACAAAAGCATCACGCTTGCATTTGAAAAGTTGGATAAGAAATTAAAAAGAGAGCCCATTAATATCATATCCCCACTCAAGACCATTGTGGGTGAGGCCAATAAGAGGCCAAAGACAAAGGTGAGGGCTTGTGCTTCTCCATTGTGGCACACAAAGTTAGGGCAATGGGGTCTACCTAGTGTTGTGTTGCATCTTTTGAAATGGTTCATATACTTTTGGCATATGAATATTTATTTACACCAAAATGGCACATATGGCTTGTTGTTGATGGAGGGACATGCTTGTGAATGTCTCTACATGGTCCTTGGTATGGCCATTCACATGTCAAAAAGAGAACAATTATATATATGGATGTAATGTGATATAAACATTTTTATTTTCTTATGGGTCCGTATATAAGAGATATTTGGGATTCATTATTGTGTCAACTTGCATGGTGGGTCATGATGCTCAATGAAGAATAATATACTTGACATGGCCAATGGGTGTAGTTTTGGTGCCAAAAATGTAAAGCTCAAATATTCTATGTAGTATAATTCTTATTTGTGAGTATTTACTTTACTTCCAACTCAAAATTTATGATTATTTTCATTATCATTTGTGTTTAGATGTTTTTAAAATGATAACTATTGGGATTATAAAAATGTTTCTCATGTACAGTGAATGTTATGTGGCCAAAATTGATATTTTATGAGTAATTTTTTTATTTGACAAATATTTATAGTATAAATATATAATTGTAAATTGATTAAAATATCAAAAGTATTTTTATTCAAATTCAAGCCCATACACACAAGATCTTACGAAACCACGCATAGCAAAAGCCATATGCGATACTGGGCCCAACTTGTATTAATGATACCTTGAAACAGATGGGCCTCTGCCCATTGGGCTGGCCCAATTTATTTGTTTGGATTGGCTATGACAGCAAAATGAGTAATTGCTGTTTAGTTTCCTGAGAAAATCACATTGATTTGGTTGTTGAGCAGAACACTGAAATCACATAAATCTCAAATAGTTTAGTGTTCGACCTTTAATTTAAAACTTTAAGGCACCACACCTTATTGAGTCATCTCTAAAACTCTCCATTCATCGGATCACTTTCAAGACCTCGTTTCTTCAATTAACCGTCGAGATTCTTTGCCTGTCATGCTCAAATTGGTCGACACTAGTAAAGACACTATTATGCCAATATTTTTTTAGTTATGACACTACTCAAATTGGTCAACACTCGTAAGAATACCGTTTTGTTTCATATTTCTCAAAAAAATATACTAAATATTTCAAACTTAACAAATTCATACAAACACGCTCACAAAAAAACTTAAACTCAGCGCACACAACTCATTTCATTAACAAACAACCACTCAACGACACTTTGGAAAGTCAGTTTAGCAACCATTTCATCATACACAAAGAGAGTACAATGTACTGAAGTGTTTTGTACTTTGGTGTATTAATTATTAAGAAGAATGACGGTTTCTTTAGTTTATTCAATGCAATCGTCCAAACAAACAACGGCTATTAACCGATAAGTGCTTGGTTCGTTGATGACGTGGATGATTTTGACTAGGATCTTCTATTTAATGCCAATTAAATATATTTTTAAATTCAAAAGAAAGGCGGCTTTTAACCCAAAAAATTTAATCCTTCAATAACACGCGCCTATATTCTATCCACACGACGCCGTTTTGACTATCACATCAACGGCTCCTTCGTTCTCTGTCATTTTATTTGGAACCCAAAATAAAAAAATAAAAAAATAATCAGTAAAGCGACTCCAAAAAAGAGAGAGGTAAAAAGAGACGAAGCAGAGCCGAGTCGGACTCGGTGACTCACTCACACACTCTGTGTTGCGCTGTTGAGAGAGAAAGTGGCCGAGAAAAAGCAAGAAAACGCTGAGTGTTACCAGATCAGCTCAAGCCCCACACCACCACCGAGAGATTCGAACCAACGCGCGTGATTCTAGGGTTTCGTGTTCCGGTGATCGGGCCATTGCGAGATGGCTAGTCCTCGGTCGGAGCGGCACGCGATCACTCCGAGGCCTCTCTCCTTGACGCCCGGTTCTAGGGTTTTGCAAACGCCTATCAGTGATGAGACGATCTGGAGGCGTCTCAGGGAAGCTGGATTCGACGAGGAGTCAATTAAGCGGAGGGATAAGGCTGCTTTAATCGCATATATCGCGAAGCTCGAAGCCGAGGTTTGTTGATTTTTCATCGATTTATTGACTTTTGCTCTTTTATGTATGAATTTGTGGTGTGTGGTTTTGTTATTGAGCTGAATTTGACCTGATTGTTGTGATATATTGAATTCTTCAAATACAGTAAACTTTGTATGATAAAATATATGAAGATTCTTGTTTCCTTGGATGTATTGTGTTTTAAAATTTTTTTGTATTGATCTTATGGGAACTTGGAAGTAAATGTAAAAAATAATTAAAAAGTTAGAGAGAGGGGGAGAGAGAAAAGAACCTTAGGTATAGACACATACATTACTTGGAACTTTGATATAGTTAACTTTTATCCTGTGGTGTAGATCAGTAGATGTTTTGCCGTGTTGTTAAAATAGCAAAAATTTAGTATACTATAGATTTAGGTGGTTTAATGTTTCGTGTAGGTGATAATCATCCGTTTTGCATATGTAGATTTAATAAATGCAATTTTATATCCATTTGACGGAGTGATTTAATGTTGTGCTATAAGTTTGAAGATAGCTGGTTATGGTATGTTAATGATTCTATGTTTGCTGAATCGTGATAATTTTAGGTCCGACATCTTGTTGAGTTTCATGTATGGAAGGTTGGAAATTTCCATCGGTAGTATGCAGATTCTTGTATTTATGTGTTGAAGCAACTGAATTTGTAAAGGTTACAGGAGACTTTGCAGGTTCACTGTAGTTTGGAAAGTTATGGTGTTGGTTCAAAGTAGTTTGTAGTTTTGTTTTGGGACTTGATTATTCAATATGCTGTGTGTAGTGTACAGCATTTTGGGCAATATTTGAGCAAGAGTTGTTAGTTTGTACTTCGTAGCAATTGATGCTTGTTATGCCGTTTTATTCACTATCTGTATTTTGACCAAGCATTACACGTAATGTAGCTCTTTGACCATCAACACCATATGGGCCTTCTCATTATGGAAAGGAAGGATTTGGCTTCCAAGTATGAGGAAATCAAAGCCTCTGCTGAAGCTGCTGAAATAAAGCGCCAGTGTGATCAAGTTGCACATTCATCTGCTTTAGCTGAAGCAAGGAAACGAGAAGAGAGTTTGAGGAAGGCTTTAGGAGTTGAGAAAGAATGTGTAGCAAGTGTATGTCAATCTATGGTTCTATTTCAATTGAAATTAATGCTCACATTTCTTGTTTTTACAACAGCTTTCTTGATCTATTTATTGACATTCTCTTCTGCATTCCTGTAGATGGAGAAGGCATTGCATGAAATGCGTGCAGAATTTGCTGAAACAAAGGTTGCGGCTGATTGTAAATTGGCCGAAGCACGCAGTATGGTAGAAGATGCACAGAAAAAGTTTACTGAGGCTGATGCAAAGCTGCTTGCCGCAGAATCTTTGCAAGCAGAAGCTACTCGTTATCATCGTGCTGCTGATAGAAAGCTGCAGGAAGTTGAAGCTCGTGAAGATGATTTGAGGAGGCGTATGATATCTTTCAAGTTTGAGTATGTGTCGAATTCCTTGTTCAAACATAACTTGTGCTTGTATTAGATTTTAATAAATTGAAGAGCATGTGCACGAGGCTCACCTACTTTGGAATCTGGCTTGTTATTTATGTATGCACCATTACCTTTCCCTTTGCAGGGAGACTGTTTCCCTTGAACCCATGGGCCATGACCTCAAGGTCACAGGGCAACCATACCATGCATTTGTATTGGGTTAAAATGATTATGTTAAACAATGTTTCTGTTTCGTGGGCCTAATATCCAAATGTCCCGACTTTCTGAGCCCTATTTTCCCTATCAAAAAGATATTTGCAGGTGTCTCTACCATAAGAGTGCTTTGTCTATATTTGTGAGATGTAATTTATATTTTTCAAATTAACGCGATTTTGAACTTTTTAGTGAAAAGTATGATTTAATGTTCTTGTCCTCTGGGTTCGTAATATATGTTGTCCCTAGAGGCGCTGCCAACCTTCGTGTTATCTGCTTCAGTCATAGATATGCAACAGTCTTTCATGCATTGTATTTTCTCTCTGTTTGGGCTGTAGCCGTGTACATGACAATTAGGTCTTTCTCTTGGTCTCCTTTTCCAGAATTCAATTACTTGTACAGCACAAATGTAAACATGCATGCATCAAAATGCTGACATTGCAATAGCTTTCCATGATAAATATAGTGTGCATGTATTATGGCCATACTGCTCTTCAATTTATCTTGTGTGATGGGCAATTTTTTGTTAAGAGTTGTTCTTGATTTATGTGTTTTCTTTGTTCTTAGTTGTGATGCAAAGGAGAAAGAGATTATCCTTGAGAGGCAGACATTGTCCGAAAGGCAGAAAATTTTGCAGCTGGAACAGGAAAGAATACTTGATGAACAGGCTTCACTTAATCAGAGGGAGGATTATATATTTAGTAGATCGCGGGAGCTTGATCAACTTGCAAAAGAGCTGGAGACTTCGAAAATGAATATTGAAAACCAACTCAAATTACTAACTGAAGAAAAGTTCAATCTGGATATGACTGTGGCTTCCGTGTCAAAAAGAGAAGAGGTCTGTGTTTCAAGTTTTTTGTTTTTTATTTTTTATTTTATTTTATTCTTTATGTGGTAACAATGGAAGTTGTATATCATACCTCACTCTTAGTATTTTGTTTTATCTGAATATATTATTGTGTGTGTGCAGTCTCTTGTGGAAAGGGAAGCTCTTTTAAACAAAAAAGAGCAAGAGCTACTTATTTTACAGGAACAATGTGCAAGCAAGAAATCTGTGAGTTAAAAAAAGTTCACTTGTAGTTATCTTTGCGATACTTGAGTTTCTTTGCAGTTGGTAATATTGACCATTTGTCTTGTTTAGAAAAATAAAGAAAGAGACAATGTTTAGATTTCAACTTTCTTATATTTTTCTTTGGTTTGCTGTCGGTACAGGTGGAAGTTGAAAAAGTAATTGCTGATCATGAAGCTGTTTTGAGAACAAGGAAGTTTGAGTTTGAAGCTGAGTTAGAAATGATGCGCAAATTGGTTGAAGATGAAAATGAGACTAAAAGAAGAGCTTCAGAGCTGAGAGAGCTTGATATTGCTCAACGAGAGGATCTTCTCTGTGAAAGGGAACATGATCTGGAGTTGCAGTCTAGAGCCTTGGCAGGGAAGGAGAAAGATGTAGAAGAGAAGATGAAATATCATGTTGAGAAAGAGAGAACTCTTAGTATTGCCGAAAAGGAATTAGAATTGAAAAAAAGTCTTCTCCAGAAAGAAACCGAACAAGTTAATAAAATGAAGTCAGATATTCAAAAATCCATTGTTTCATTGAAAGACAAGGAGAAAGAAGTTGATTGGGCAAAGGAGAAATTAGATGCCATGAAAAGTGAAATAAATGAGTTATCGGTTTTGGAAATGAAGCTAAAAGAGGAGATTGATTCAGTTAGGGCTCAGAAATATGAATTTATGGCTGAGGCAGATAGGTTGAAAGCAGAAAAGGCAAAATTTGAAGCAGAGTGGGAATCAATTGATGAAAAAAGAGAAGAGCTGCGAAAGGAAGAAGAACGAGTTGCTAAGGAAAAGCTAGCTATTTCCCAATTCATCAAGGATGAGCATGACAGCCTTAGACTTGAGAAAGATATAATTCAAGAACAGTACAAACAGCAAATTGAATCACTTCAGCGTGATAGGGAGAAGTTAATGAATGAGATGGTGCAAGAGCGTACGGAGTGGTTCAATAAGTTGCAGCAAGAGCGTGCAGATTTCTTGCTGGACATTGAGGTGCAGAGGAGGGAGTTGCGGGATTGTATTGAGAAAAAACAGGAAGAATTAGAAAGTCGACTGAGGGAAAGAGAGAAAGATTTCGAGCAAGAGAAGAAAAATGAGCTTCAGTATATCAGTTCCCTTAAGGAAACAGCAGCCAAAGAGATGGAACATGTAACTTTAGAATTGGAAAGGCTGGATCGTGAGAGAACAGAGATCAATTTGGATAGGGAGCAAAGGAACATGGAATGGGCAGAGATAAATAGCTCCATTGAGGAGCTTAAAGTACAAAGCGAAAAATTGAAAAGGCAGAGGGAGTTGTTGCATGCAGATAGGGAGGAGATTCTTGCTCAGATTGATCGGTTGAAGGAATTGGAGGATTTGAAAATTGCCTCAGATATTATCGCTGTGTCAAAGATGGAACGTTCTAACCCAAGGCTTAGCCAGTATAGCATCTCTGCAAAAAGGTCGAATCGACAAACTGTCAAACATCATGATGATATGGATTCGCGTGAGACTGTAGGCAATGGCAATGGAGTCAATTCTCCTATGCAAAATACACTCCATGCCTCTCCTACCTCTGCTCGTTTCTCTTGGATCAAACGATGTGCTGAATTAGTATTCAAGCATTCTCCAGAGAATCCCAAGTTGAAATATGAAAAACCAATAATATCTGACCATGAAGATCAAGATGCAAGCTTCAAGTTTTCTGGACGATTGGAATCACCTGTTGGTTATGAGGGGAATAAATACAAGGAAGATCAGAAGTTTGATGACATTTTCACTGAGAAGCAGCTTGTAAGAGATGCTTTTGAAGAACCAAAAGTTATACTTGAAGTGCCTGCTACAAGTGAGGATGCTAAAGAAGCTAATTATTTGGAGTCCGAGATTGAGGAAGATGTCTGTGAAAAGTCTTCCCAATCAATACCGGATCGAGGGCTTCATGCTGGACGGAAGAGGAGAGTAGAAAGCACTCCAAATGACCCTGCTGAGATACTGGCAGAAGAAACACATAACAATAAAAAAAGGAAACAAGATTATGCCAATGTAAATTCGTCAGAACAGACCATCACACACCGGTAAAACTCGTGTCCTTGGACAATTATCTATCTTCTTATGTTATGTTGTGTTAATGGTTCCAAAACTGAATTTATTAATTTTTATTTGTTTTCAGTTTGATCTCACCACAAGCTGATGAGTTGGATGATCATCAGACATCCATCTCCCAAACTCAAGGTCGTGAAGAGGCCAGTGTTTTAGTTGTAGACAAAATCATCAAAATTTCAGAAGTGACAACCACCACTTACACCTGTGCGCATCAAGAAATAATAGACTGTTTGCCGAATCCTGTTGTGGATTCAGAGCATGATATTCTTCAAAGTGAGGGGGCAGATGGTAATGCAAACCTAAAACATAGTCAGGTGAGTTGTTATTATGCATGTATCCAAAGCAGTACAAATACGGTTCTTTTCATATGTTGTTATGAACTCATATGGTAATCATAACCCTTCAGTGTGTGGAATCGGATAAGATTTATCCTATGAAAATGTGGGTTGGATCGGGCGAATCCTCACATTTTACTCTAAAATCCAAAATCTGACCCAATCAGTGGCCCGAAATCTGAATGGACCCGTTCCCCTTTTGGATCGGAATAGTCTTTATCATTCTGAACCTGAACAAATCTGATCCGAACCCAATCCGAAATCCAAAATTACTACCTCCAGTGGAAAATAAGGAACAACTTTTTATGGATCACTGCTTGCCTTACGATCCATTATAGTGCTATTCTTGTTTTTCCTTTTCTCGTATTCCTCTATAGTTTTGCTTAGATGTTGTTGTGCGTATTTGTTTGCAGCCTCAGGTGGACGATACATCTGCAAACAGTGATGATAATCCAGAAGATCCCGGTGTTTTGAAATCAGAAGGTATCGATAAGGTCAGCGAGGTTGTTGGAAGACGAACGAGGTCGAAACAGAAGTTGTAGAGATCTGGGTGTTTCTTATTGACATAGTTCATCATCGGTACGTGTCATTTCTGCTTTTGTCATTGCTTTTCCGATTTCCGGACTGCTAATTGGACTTGTATGCATAATGCAGAACAATGCAAGTGATTACTATAGAATGTAGTATGCATAGAGGAGTGGTGGTGGGTTCAAATTTGTACCTTGTGACTTGTCTTGATGTCCAAATATGTAACTAGCTTAGCTCATTTTAGAAGATTTGCTCATATTTTTGGTGTCTATTACAATTTGTGCTTTGTGGAGGGGTGGTTGATATTCCGTATTATATGTGAAAGTTTGGCAGTATTTTGTAAGATGGAGAACCTAAACTCTTCTTTTTTTTTGTTGTCTGTATTATGTTTGGTGATGAAACATTAGGTAGACTTTGTTACTATTTAGTGTGCTTGAAAATTGATGATGTAAGATTTAGCAAGTTCATTTTTTATTTTGGTAATGCTATACAAGTCTCAATTAGTCTAAATCTTTTTATGAGGTTGAACCACAATGCACCAAGTGTTAAGTTTGTTCCGTAAACCGGGTGTTTCACGCTGAAAGTTTATGGGGTTTGAATTCGAACTTGATTATTGGGTTGGTTCGAATATGCAACTTTTTACGCCGGAACATTCACTTGAAAATAGTTAACCAAAGTGCCTCAAAATGATTTGATTAACTTATTTTAGAGATATTGTTAGCAATTCATACAAATTTCATTAGGATGGATAACTTCACGAGGGTAATGGTTTAGTTTAGCTCAAGCTAAAAATATCTTGGCTTGTATTATCTTATAATTATTGCGAAGGTTAATTTAGACTTTTCAATTAGAAAAAAATGAGGATATTTTGAAAATGTCTAATTCTCATCCTCTTGTATTAGGTATTGCAAATTAGTGACTTTGCTAAAAGAATTCTCAAACAAAATCCAACTTCACTTGTCTCCTTGCAAGACGAACTTTACTAAAAAAAAATAATCAAAACAATGCATGTGCTTAATGACAACTACATGAGATTAAATAGTATAATTAGAACGGATGGATGCATGTATCTAATTTTAAATAAAAAAGAAGTCTACTATTCTTAAAATGAATTCCAACTATTTTATACTCCGATGTTATAGATGATCTAAAATTTTGTATTTGAAATACTCCATCCGTCTCAAAATGAGTGTCTTGTTTGTCTAAATTTTTTGTCCTAAAATGAGTGTCTTGTTTATATTTATATTTTATTATATTATTATTTTTTCCATATTACTCTTATCACTTATGCACATGGGCAAATCTGTACATGGGGTGCACATGGGGTGTAAGTGGAGAAAGTGAGGGTTATATTGAAAACACACTAAATTATTATGTAATTCTTAATTTTTGCAAAAAATACAAACATCACACTTATTTTGAGACGAAGAGAGTATAATATTTTCTATCATTAAAGAGTATCCAATTTGCATTCTAAAAAAAATTATGGAGAAACTAGAGACTATTTTCATTCTAAAATAATTGTATCAAATTTTTTTTTTTAAATTAGTCTTACAAGAGTTATCAATAATATATATGTAATAAGTTCGTTAATATTCCTTAAAATGTTACAACACATCTCGATTAAGTACACAAAAGAAAATGCACAACCTAACTAACTTCCTCTAACCTTTTTCAAAAAGGAAAATTAAAACACATATTATTGGATGAAAAGTAACAAACGTTATTAGCAATAGTTCATGCATGATTAACTATTTAAGAAACAAAGACGTTATTGGTACGAAAGATTTAAATTCACAATTTTTTTTAAGCATTCTAAGAAACATATTGGATCCAAAAATTTCGATCCAAAACAAGTCTGAGTTGAGTTTTCATTTATGTCTTTCAAAAGCATAATCAGAAACTGACACAAAAAGAGTGCAAATTGCAAGTTTTAGATCCAATATTGTTTTACTTTGTGTGTGTAATATGCAACGTAAAATTGAAAATGCAGAACAATTTTTGATAGCTGTAAAATTTGGATCAGAATTACTGGCTCTATATATGAGATTTAAATACCATTTGAATTCAAAAACACAATTCAAATCAAAATAATAATAAAAATGCTAAACACATTTATTTTTTTACAATCAAACCGATAGGATTGGGTTCTTGAGTCTAATCTCTAAACCATTCATGACTGAGTCAGCTGTTTTTGAACGTTGATATGGACTGTCTAATAAATTAATTTAAATGAAGAGATCAAGATCCGAATTATTTATTTATTTCTCTTTATTTATAAGATAATAGCTATAGCAATAGCGAGGGTTAGTTAAACAAATCAAGAACACCAAAGACTAGTGACTGAGCAGAGAGAAAATGGAGAGCAGCGCCGTCATTTCTGGCCTTCAACCAAATTACCATCTCTGCCCCTCCCGCCGCCACGCCTCCGCTGTCCTTCAACCTCCGTCCTCCTTCTCCGGCAAGCGACATTTCTCTGCTTCTTCGCTCAAGGTCCTCTCTTTCTCTCCCAATCTCCGAATCCATTTCTCTATTGTGAATTAATCAATGTCGATTGATTGAACTTCTTTTTCCGTTTTCAGCTCCACAAGCAGTTTTCTTTGGCCTCCTACAACACTCCTCAGGCGGGTGTGGGCCGGAACGTCACTTTGAGGCACGACCCAGTTGATTTTTTGTTTTTGTTTTATTGGGTTGGGTTGTTTTGTTTGATTTTTGATTTTTGATTTGTTTTTGGGTAGTGCAGCAATGAAACAGCTGAATTAGCCGACATAGAATGGGACAACCTGGGATTTGGGTTTCTCTCGACGGATTATATGTATGTGATGAAATGCGCCAGCGGAGGGAGCTTCTCTAACGGCGAATTGCAGCGATTTGGGAACATTGAGCTGAGCCCGTCAGCTGGAGTTTTGAATTATGGGCAGGTTGGTTTCTGTTTTTGGGTATAAGAATTTACATGAAAGTTTTTTTTTTTAGTTTGTTTGATCATGTTTACAATCTAATTGGTTGGTTTGTTTGTTTTTTGGGCTCATTTGCTGTTTTAGGTTGTTTGATTTTGGGGGTGTTTGGCAGTAATTAGGGAGTGTTTCGATGGAATCGAATAAATGATTCGACTTTATTATATATTAGATTATTAGAATATAGTGACCAATTGTGTTTTCCTTGACCTGAATTTTTTTGGAGGGCATATATGTTGGGAGGCAATTGCTGCCTGTTTAGTGAGTGTACAAGACTCTATTCACCGAGTCTGATTATGCTAATATGGTATTTTCTAGTGCCCTTTTAAGCATAGTTGTCTTTTTGGAAGTAAAAGAGCCAACTTTAGATAACCTTAGAGACTTTTTTTTTTAGTCTGGGAAGATGCTTTACTTTTTAGTTCTCAAGGGCTGAGTTGATCACGAGCTAGATTATCACATGGTTTTTAGCTTCTATTTAGTTCTCTTTTGTTGAGTTTGACTCTGATTCCTGAATCTGTTCATAGCATTTATTTGCATCAGTTATGACATTCTTTTGGTGTAATTTTTGTTTATCTTCTCTCTCTCTAGGGATTATTTGAAGGAATGAAAGCCTATAGGAAAGACGATGGTAATATTCTTCTCTTTCGTCCAGAGGAAAATGCGCTTCGGATGCAGATGGGTGCAGAGCGAATGTGCATGCCGTCACCAACTGTTGAACAGTTTGTAAAAGCTGTGAAGGAAACAGTTTTAGCAAACAAACGCTGGGTATTGTACAACCTTAATTCTAGTATGAGTTTTTATCAGCATTTGACGTGACGCGATATATATCTATATCACTAAGTTGTTAATCTGTCATTTTAGATTCCCCCTGTGGGTAAAGGTTCCTTGTATATAAGGCCATTGCTAATGGGTAGTGGAGCTGTTCTTGGTCTTGCTCCGGCTCCAGAGTACACCTTTCTAATTTATGTTTCTCCTGTTGGAAACTATTTTAAGGTTTGTTATTGTCTCATTCACGTGTATTATGATCATGTGCTGCTTCTGAATTATTTTAAACATCTGGTCGGTTTATTTTTATATGCTCAAACGTATTTTGCATCACAAGTTTTGATGACTTCAAGGTTGTGTTTGGAGAGTTAGATTTAAATGAGTTGAAAGTGCTTGCTTAAATGTTCTTTTTGAAAATGAAACACACTTTTCCTTTGATTGGAAATATTTGTCAATACTAGGCATATAGGGTGTAGAGAAAATAAAGCATAATCTGCTGGAAATTTTCCTAAATTATGTGTAATTTCTGCACGAGTTTCATATTAGAGCAATCCTCACATGAATAAGGTTCTTTCCTATGATGAAAATATGGAACATCACTAATCACTTCCTGTTTACGATTTACTTGGGTTCTTCCCCTTTGTTTTCCAGCTATGGTAGATGGTTCGGCTATTCCCACACCAAGATTACTAATGTCTTTTTGTCTGTACTCATATTTCAGGAAGGTGTTGCACCAATCAATTTGGTGGTTGAGCATGAGCTGCATCGCGCCACTCCTGGTGGTACTGGAGGTGTTAAGACGATAGGCAACTATGCTGCGGTACAGTACTTGCAGTCCTTGTTTAGTCTTTTTCACATTTGTCTTCTCAAAGTCTGCTGCAAGCTTTGATAGTTATTCATATATATCTGAATAATGTAGCAAGTGCCAGAAGCTGTTTGTTCACCACATAACTATTTATTTAATATTCCATGATGGATAGGGCTTCTTTATGCGTGCCAATTGACTAATCATATTATAGTGTTTAATATTTGCATATTGTGAACGTTTGTTCCACTCTTGAACTGTGAAAAAACTTTAAAACAATGACACATGCTCAGTTGAGGAATGCTACATTGAGCCTTGAATTTGGTTGTGTTAACTTTCTAGCTGGTGCAGATTGTTCGATTTTGTCTGGTAACTTCTGATGTCTTTCTAATCTATCAATTCATCATCTTAACAGGTTTTGAAGGCACAATCTGCTGCGAAAGCAAAAGGCTATTCTGACGTTTTATACCTTGATTGTGTGCACAAAAAGTACCTGGAGGAGGTCTCATCTTGCAACATTTTTGTCGTGAAGGTACTTTTCTTAAAAATTTAAGTGCCAATACTTCATTGATGCTTGAAAATAAATGATCTCTACTGTTGATTTTCTTGCCCGAAATGGATGGAACCATAATTTTATACTGTTGACTTGACTTTGCTTTTAACAAGTATTTACTTAACATGATCCCTAATATGTCATCAACTCATCCTTGAAACTAATGTTAACAAACGGGCAAGTTTGTATAATATAATGAATTGAACTCTTGCTTCATGTATCAAATAAGTGGTCTCAATTGGCTTTTGCTGTTTTCTTTTTCATTATGCTGAGGAACTGTTTACAAGTACGTTATTTCTATGCAATAATATTTTGTGACAGTGTCTTAGACTCATTTTATGATCACAGCAATATTTTATGTCTTCTCATATGTGCTTTTATTTGCATAACATTAGTGCTAATGTATGTTAATATATTATGTGGTTCTAGGACAAAGTTATATCAACTCCTGCTATCAAAGGGACAATCCTTCCAGGCATTACACGGAAGAGTATAATCGATGTGGCTCGTAGTGAAGGGTTTGAGGTACGTATTTCCATGGTAACAAACCTTGGATAAATTTTGGTACCTGGCACTCTATTAGCAAACCATCTATTGCATAAAAGAGTATAATAGATGTTGCTTGCAACCAAGGATATTCCCATAGTAATAAACCATGGATAAATGTTTGGTACTTGGTACTCTAGTTGCATATTAGGGCGGGGCATTTCGTGTCCACGGTTCGTGGTGAAAGTTTAGTATTCTATATTATATGACCCAAACACAACCTGACTATTAAGTGAGTTGAGTTATATGACACAGACAACAAAATTATATAAACAGGTTCAATGAACTCGACCCATTTGATCACTAAATGGGTTACACAACCTGTTTAATTAAACAGTTTTGGCGGGTCAAGGAGGTTTGACACAAACACAACAAGAGCAAGGTCAAGTTAAACCCAAATTCGTGTGAATTTGTATCATGTTCGTGTCGAGTCATGGTTATGACCCAGATTGACTACCCTAGTTGCGTAGCATGTGGTTTGTCTACACTAGTTACAGTGTGGAACGGGTTTTTCCAAAATCCAAATCACTTCATCGGTTAATTTTCTTTGGTACATGCAGGTTAAGGAACGCCAGGTCGCGGTGGATGAGTTGCTCGATGCTGATGAAGTATTTTGCACGGGGACAGCTGTTGTTGTGTCACCTGTTGGTAGCATCACTTACCTCGATAAAAGGTAAACATATCCTGGCTCTTCATTTTTCTTTTGGCGTTGAAGTGAATTTCTCTGGTTCTTGCGTGTGTGCTGTGTTTGTGTATTGTTATATGATCCAACACGAACACAACATGTTTATAAACATATAATACAAACATGACATGTTTAACTAAATGGGCCGAGGTTATGCTACACATTCTGCCTGGCAAAACCAACACACTTAGCAAGACACTCCCTAATACAATGAAATATCACAAATTTAACCTAGTTAGGTTCTTGTTTGGGCGGTTAAGTTACAATAGAACCCCCAAGTGTGTGTGTTGGGTGTGTCACAACACGATATGTACGTGTTTGGGGCTTAACATGAACACGACACAATTATTCAACAAACATGACATTATTACAAACTGTGATCCCAAACACACATATTTAGTGTTGTGTCAAGCGTAGAGGCTCAAATTGCCAGCTCTTCTGTAGACAGTGAACTTGACCCACATTAACTTAGGGCTTTGATCTGTTTGTGCAGGATATCTTATGGAAATGGCGGTTTTGGTGCTGTGTCGCAACAGCTCTACTCTGCACTTACAAGACTTCAGATGGGTCTTGTAGATGACAAGATGTGTTGGACTGTGGAGCTAAGATAGGCAAATATTGGAACAATCAAAACCTAGTTTGTAATATGCACCTCTGCAGGGGTAGCACCATCTCTATCCATCTTTCTAGCAGTTTAAACATACCCACTTTACATCTTTTTTCTTGCTATCTGTAGATAGGTTTTGAAAATGTTTGCTTGATATTTCTGAATTTATTGGATGACTTTTTCACTATCTACTTATCCAATTTCTTTATTTGATCCTTGGTATGAAGTTGGAACAAGTCTACCTAAGCATGTTAGGTTGGAAAGAATCTATATATCTATTCAAAACGATTCAAATTCGAGCGTGAGAATGAAATAATAGTTTACTGTTAGAGATAGCAAACACAATGATATATGAAGTTTTGTATCTCGATCTCTATCGTGTTCGTCACGTGCACTCTCCTCGTAAAAGTGAAGATATTATAGCCATTAAACTTAAGTTGCACTAAGTTATCCAGATATAGTGTTAGCCTAACCAACCTACACCTTGGTTGGAGAAAGAATGTGAACTCGCGACCATTTGATTTACAACTTGTCTTCCACCCAACCGTTTAAGTTTTTAGGTCGAAGTCAAGCTCATCAACAACAAATGAAAGAACCGGAGCACGATCGATAAACAGTACAGACCAGTTTCCAAAAACAAACCATAGAAGAACAATTCAACTGGTCAAATGATATAAATGAAAACAAATGGGAGATTTCAGAATAGCAATTCTGGGAACCTTTTATGGATTAATATCAGCACATGTACATACCATCAAATTAAAGAAGCCTCCCAAAATAACTTCCTATATAATCAACAACCAATGGACATTTTGTCCAACAAGTACCAGTTCCATTGCAAAAACACTAAGAAGTTGAGAGACTAGTCATTACTCATTAGGCATATCTATCTATAACCACCCTTTACTATATGCAAGTTTTTTCACACAAGATGGAGCAAAAAAGTGAACTTTAGTTTGAGTACTTATCTTTCAGGCTTCTTTTGGGAGAAAACTTCCGCAATGGCTTGCTTCTTTTTACTAGAAGAATCCCAGGAAGGAAAATCTGAAGTAGAAACCGGTTCAAAAGGTGAAATCTTCCTTTTCAGTAAAGCATGCGAAGAAGATTTATCTAATGGGAGTAACTGATTAGGAATTTGCTTGTCCAATGCTGTTTGTTGAAGATTTTCATTCCTCAGAAAGATGTCCACTGCTTTGTCTTCAAAACCATAATGAAAAGCCCGCCGAATGACTTTGGAGAGGCTGTCTACAAGCTCGTTGTTGCTCTGTAGAATTGCCTCAGAGATAGCTCTTGCAAAACTACTAGTGAACAACATGTTTTTCTGCTCAGAGTTCCAGCTAGATATCTGAACAAGCAGTCTCTGAGACTTCTTTTCCCATATTGCTTGTTTCGAAATTTGTACATTTATCCTTTTGTCCAATAGCAAGCAGTATTGATTCTTTGAACCAGCAGCAGTGGCTAATTGTAAGCCATATGGAACCGGTATCTGCTTCTCAGCTCCAAAAACTGAGAGATCAAGGACACTTGCTCTCCTATGCATTTCCTCCAATGAAAAGCTTGAGAGAAAGGCCAATATGATTCTGATCAAACTTTTCCAAATCAAGCTGTCTCTCATATCTAACTTCTGAAAAGTGCAATCCGAAGACAAAGTATCATCTGGGTCATACTGCACGGATTCAGACAATGTTCGAACTCCCATTATTTTGTAAATGTCACAAAGATTTTTCCAATCAAGTGTTTTGGAGCCAATTTTGGGGAGCCACAAAAATATAGGTTCTTTACTCGCTCTTGCAAATGCACATTTGAGCACCTGATCATCAGGGATTAGAACTTTACCTTTATCTATTAACTGGATATCTCCAGAAAGAGTGGTTGCTGGTAGCAAGCTTATCTCCTCACTGATGGCAGAGCACAAAATATCATCCCAATTAGCCGATATGTAACCCCAGAAAACCATTAACTCATCAGAAGACACTTGGTACATTCCTCTCTCCCAGTCATGCCAGAGCATCACATAGTGACCAAGAGAAGGAACTTCCTCTACGGCAAAAGCCATTGACAGAAAACCCAACAAGTCGTTGTCATAGTAATTATCAAGGGCATGCAAACAAGAGTGAAAAAGGTTGTTCGTGTAGCGAAGAACGCAAGAATGAGAAGGCACCCATTTCCCTTCTCCTGGTCTTCGAATATCTGGAATCCACAACGCAGAGCAAGATTTATTACCCAAACAATTCCCAGTCCATCCACATTTGTGCAAGAACCTGTATATTCTCATTATTGGATTAGTTTGAGTGTGAGATGTAAGAATCTTTGAAAGAAGATAGCAAACTTCCTCAGTTTCAGTTCTAACGCCTATGACTTTCAGTTCTTCCCTCTCCAGTGAACTAAATGTCCCGTAGAATATATGATCAAGAAAGGGTCCATCTTGCTGTTCTAGATAACATTCCCATTCAGGATTAAAGAAGAGAGACTCCTCTGGGGACTTGTAGCCCATGTGTGTTTTCAACCATTTGCTAGATCTTAGCTTGTTAATGAAAAGTTCAACTAGAGAACTGCCACTTCTTCGCAGGGATGAGAGGCACTGCAACAAAGAGCGGGCACAGCCTGGTGCAACTACTGCTGGTTCCTTTGGAAAATTGAGATCTCTTGCCAGAAAATGAGCTCCCTGGCTCAAATCAATCAATACTCCCAGAAACTTCAGCTCATCTCTAAATGAATGGAGATCAACACCATAATATGTCATATCAATGAATGGGAGATTGGCAAACCGTGAAACAGATTCCCATTTTGGATCAAACAATATAGCTTCGGAGGCAGATTTATAGCCATTACAGGTCTTCAACCACTTCTCCCCTGACAAACAGCTCATAATATTGGACAACAATGAAGGCATTGTTTCACCCATATGCTTCATACTGTTTAACAGTGAGATAACATTAGAACTTGTTAATTGGCTTGTAGATAACATTGGCCTGATTTCAACAGAAAACATCTTAGATGCCCCATCATCGTCTACAACTACCCCAATTGCCTCCAGTTCTATCTTGTATGACCGAATCCTGCTTCCATAAAATGCTTCATCAATGATGGGCAATGTAACAACATTCAGCAAGTGATCCCATTTGTGATCAAACAGAAGGGATTCCGTGGGGCATTTGAACCCGGAATTAGTCTTCACCCATGGTTGATATCTGATTCTATGTGTTAAACCAACAGCTCTAGGCCCCAAATGCTGGATACATTCAAGTAACAGCAAAACACTCTCCTTGGTCAAAGTGGATAGATCTTCAGGAAATCTGAAATGTTTCTGTATGAGCTCATATGCTTCTTCCAAACAGACAACAACACTGAGCAATTGGAGTTCATCAACAAAAAAATCAAAATGGTTCTCATAATATGCTCTATCAACAACAGGCTGGTCTGTTAATTGTGCAAAAGCCTCTGAGACATCAGATGACAGATAAACAGATCCAGCAAGAGTCGTATAGCCCTTGTTTGTTTTCAGCCATTTCCCCTCTTTCAAAGTTGTCATAAATTCTCCATTAAGCTTATTATTGTCCTTCAAGTATCTAATAAAGGTCAACAGAAAAATTGCAAATTTTGCATCCATTGCATTGGAGGCAAGGGGGTTAAAGTGCTCAATAATAAGTGGATGCACGTCTTCAGACCCTATATGCACACCGATATATCTTAACTCATCTTTGAATGACCTAATTTTGTTCATATAATACTCATCATCTACTACTGATAAAACCCGGAGAAGTTTTGCCATCTCTAATAATGTACATACCTCTGTTCCATCAGAAAGAAAACAATGTATTGGAGGATAAAAGCCTGAATATGTCTTCAACCATTTACCAGTCATTATACTTTCTTTAAACCTCATAGGCATCTCTTGGTTGCTTTCCCTCAGACTCCGTATCCAGCCCAGAAGTAATAAAGCCTGGTCACAAGTCAATTGAGAAGTAACCACTGGAAATGCTATATCTTGAGGTATAATATCAGGCAAATCAAAAGTTACTGCATGTTTTGTAAGGAAGTCCAATAGTTCCTTCTCTGGTGTAGATACTCCACCAAATTTAGCAGCTTCAGCATACACATTCCCCAGTTCAACATAATTGCCATTAAAAGCTCCCTCAACATCTGGACTGTTACAACCAAAGAGTTTCACCCATTTGCTACCGGAAGCCGGCACAAGAGTTTTGGTACAGAGGACATTTCCAAATTTATCAGATACTGGCATGGAACACAAGATCCTGAAAATTTTGTCGCCTTCAATGTAGTTGTTCAAGAATGAATGGTAAATGAAATGAGATAATTTAACTGCCAGTTCTGAGTCTTTTCTTCTTTCAACAAAAGAAGAGAGTGCTGCACAGTACTGAGGGATTGTAGTAATTACCATTCCCACCTTTTCTACCAAAAACTTCTTCAAACAATTTTCTTTCACATGGCCTACAAGAGCGACTACCAGATCATTAGGGAAGAAAAACATATTGTCTGGACACCCCATCTCTAGGTTCCATTTATTAAGCCATATATGTTCTTCAACCTCCCAGACAAGATGTATTTTCTGTTTTACTTCAACATCTAAAATACTACAATGCCTAATCTCCCCAGTCTGAGCAATGTACTTGAAAACGGGTATGTCAATGAAAGCCTTGAGTGGCAATTGTTCCCAGTAATCAGCAAAAAAGCAAAGGAGGTCGGCATACTCACCGGGTGGAGCGCTGAACAAGCGACAAAAGGCATGAATGTATCTGCCATAATATTCATTACATTCATCCATGGCAGGTATTCCAAGATAATCCCAGCCCTTAAATTTTTTGCTGGCCACTGAATCATGCAAGATAGATTTCCCCGGGGAAGATATATCCTCGGTAACAATGCAGTGTTTCATAGTGTGGCCTCGTGTTTCTTCTTTCAAGAATGCCCCTTGAGGAACAATGCACTCTTTCTTTAATCTTGATTCTATAGATTGTCTCACTTGCCTTAGCTCCTTATAAGGAGACTCTTTAGCAGATAAGAACTTAAGCACTTGATCAGTGGTGAAGTATTCTGCTGTAATAGCAGACTCCATAAAAGTAGTAAAGGCGCTCATGAAAGCAGAAGGCAGATGGTCCAAGATTCCTCTATTCCACTGGTTGTCCAAGACTATGTCCTCTCTCGAGGATGAGAGTATGAAGTCCGCCTGCACTATGAATGGAAAGTTGGTAATCATTTTAGTTGGCAGGAATGCAAATATGCCAACAGGAGTCCCCTTGTCTAATCTCTTTCCAGATGGGAAAGCAAGAGATATCGTCCATTCTTTGATGTCATTTCTTGAGTCAACCTTACTATTTTCATCTACTGAGAAAACATGGTCCCATATGTGATAACAGCAAGTGAGCACATTACAAAATACTTCCTCTCGAACTGAAAGACAGACACTGCGACAATCTCCCTTTTGACTCTTTATTGTTGTAGGATTAGTCTTACTATAGATTGAATGGGCAGATATAGAGTCTGTGGAACAACAATTACCATTGATTTCTCGTACTGATATCCGCTTGATCTTGCGTAAGAAGAGTAAGACTTCAGGATTGATATCTGAGAGTTGTTTCTTCACAGATTCTACTTTCTCAGGTTTTAGAGGTAGAACAATGGTTGTTGTTGGAAGAATGTCGGATCCATAGATAGATTTTAATTCTGAAACAGTTGGCTTATTGTTTGTGGCAATCCACTCTGGAACAATATACCCAATACCAGAATCAGCATCTGGAACATCACTGAATCTGATTTGGTAACCACGGCTAAAAACATGAGGGCGTGAACTGATTAAAAACACACTTTTGAAACCAATACCTGCAATGCAAAAAATTGAGACTGCGTGAAATTTTATTATCATGCAAGCTACCCGAGTATGCATCTGTACAAAGCAGTTCAGAAGCAACAGTTGACTTGCATTTGGTCGGTTTCATGTACACAATAATGCCAGCAAATAATAATACACAAAATTTACCTTCACAAGCCTGGCTGCTGTTAAGCTGATAAAACCCATATATGATAAATATACTTACTCTATATGTAGATAATCAGGCTTGAACTGTACACAGGGCTAGCTACTTCCTCAAGATTCTATACAAATGGTCTTTTTGTGAATAAACTGACTAGTGATTACAGATCTTATCTCCCCATGATTCATAGGCCAAATTTCTAATTACGCGCACATCATAAGGCTCTCTTGGTACAATACCATATTGTGTATTAAGCTAACGCTTAAACACACAACAACAATACAGTACATGAAGATTTTAAACCTGAAGCTGATTTGTCCCGCTCTTTTTAGTAGAGAAATACTCGCAAGGATAGTCTAAACTTCCAGGAAGCATGAGGCTTGACTGAACCAGCAACTCCATTAATAACCTCTTAAGGAGTGCATTAAGGGTCCAAAAAGTAACCATGATAACATCCTTTCAGCCAAACACCAAAATTTCATATTTACTGCAATGTCAAGATTAGAGACCCTGATACAGGGTTTCAAGAATGCCCCAAACACAAATGAACTCTATCAGCAAGCTTAGCACAAGAGGCAAAGACGTTGCACAAGTGGTCACCAATGTGAAAGATGCTTTTACGAAAAGTTCAAAACATGATTTCAGGAAAATCTCCATAATATATGTTTTCAGGGATTTGTTAAAAAAAATGACATTTAGATGCTAATCAAGCAGAATCTGCAGCATCCCCTAAAACTTCTCCCAAATTGGACAAAAAATTGTATCACCCACAAAGACAACATCTTGAATTATGTACCCTCTGTGAACAAGAAAAAAAAAAGAGGCAAGGAAACTCCAAGACATTACAACAATGGTCAAACTAAAACAAGGAAAGGGAAGCAACAATCACATTTATTAAACTTTACTCACTGTAAAAGCTTAAGTTCATTGGAGGGTCCAACTAGTATAACAAGCGTCTTCAAATACCCACACACAGTTTCAACATGCTATACTTCAACACTACCATCAGAAGCAAATTTGCTAACTTCGTGGACTAACAATTATATGACAGCATCAAGTTAAACTTTCCTCCCACCTAAATGCATAAGTTGGTAAATGGAAGTCCCAATCCCAACTAGTTTATAAAGCACTCTCAAACCAAACACAACAATGCAGTAAATTTCAACAAAATTAAAACCCTAACCCCTGATTAATTTATGCCCATCAGAAATAATATCACAATGCAACAAAATTACTTTTGTTTCTCAATAATAATTTCTAAAACCCTAAGGAGCAAGGATCAAGCCATGTACCCTTTTCTCCAATGAAGCCCTGATCTTGCCTCTTGCCCTTTTTAGTGGACTTCCCAATACTACAAATCGACTCCACATCGCTCTTCGAGAAGCCAACCTCATTGTTGAACACCACCAGAGTTGCAGGAGCACCAACCCCGGCAACGTCTGAGCTGGACAGCACGAACTCAATCGCCGGCGTCACCTCTGGCAAGTACTTGTTGTCCTCCGCATTCTACGGCCAATTAAACAAATACAAAATCCAGAATTTATCAGCAACTTAGAGCACCAAAACACACAGTACACAACTCCAAATTAAGCTAGTAACGAGAACGAAAAGGAACGAACTTGGATCAGCTCAATGAGAAATCGAGCATCGTTGGCGGAGATCTCGGAGGAGATGGTTGCCACAGCATTCTGAAGATCGTCGGCCAGCGGGTTTGGGCGTTTCTCGCCGATCAAGAACTTGCGCTTCCTAATCTCCGAAATGTGCTTCTTTGCTATTGCAATTTTACAATTTCTTCTTTTCCCCATTTCGATGCTCTGTTCCGGTGAGAGAGAAGCGAAACACCGTTACAGGGAGAGTGAGAAAACAGAGAAGACGAGGAGACGCGTAGTGCGTGGACAGTGGCATGTGTGTAATTTTCGAGTGAAAGCAGAGCAGAGAGACTTGAAATCAAATTAGCACGTAAATCGAAAATGTTAATGCAATTATAGCAATTTGATTGTAAATAGGACTTTACTTGTAACTCAAGAGTCTCATATAAATGCTATAGTTGTCATTTATGGATTCTTGTTTTTGTTTGTTTCTCTATTGAGGCAAATTGGGCTTTGCTTTTTGGAGCCCATTGGGCTTTTTCTACTAAAAATATCCAATACTTCAAGTCAGAATCAAATAGGATTTTTCTTAAAAAATTGTGGGGCAAGTTGAGAAAATCTGAGCTAATCCACACATTTTTATGGAAATGCCCATTAAGGGCCTACCTCAGGCCCAAATATCCCTATTTCAAATGAACTCCGAACTTTGGGGTTTGGACTTAATTTGATCCCAATTTTATTCGAAATTGTACCTAAACTTTTATATATTGATCCAAAATGTACATTGTACTTACAGTTTATACAAAAATTTAGGGACTAAACTAGGACTATGTTTGAAATTACAAAAACACTTTTGGGTTACTAGTAAATTTGGAGACCAAATTAGATTTTTTACTAAGTCCTCTAGCTCAATGGAGACCGGACATTTTTAGCACAATTATAAAATGGCACGAGAAAGTGGGCGTTGAATTGCCATCCACAATGTAAAAGTTGTTGACTTTATTTTCATTACCTTTTTACTTATTTTATCATCCCATAATCTTTGCCCAACTTAATTTAGACATTAATGCTCTATGCCCCCAGCTTCTTCTCCACAATTTACTAAACCTACTACACCAAGTGCATGGGTCAACTGATAAGGGGTTATTTCAACTTAACATGAAACCTTAAGTTCGAGTTCTAAAAATTGCAGCTATGTTAAAACTTAGTATGAAAAGCTTTGATTGCCGCCCTTATGATCCTACCCAACTCGAATGAGAATTAGTCTAGATGTAGTAGAACAGCTTAAAGATATCAACCGTGAGTTTGCGGGCCCGCTCAGAAACCTCATGGTTTACTAAACCTACTACAGATATAGGGATATTTAGGTATATTTTTTTGTTTCAATCTTATGTCTATACAAGACATGTGGTTTGGGGGGCCGGACTATCAAAAGATGTCTCTCGTAATAAAATTAATCTTCTATAAATTTATAAACCGTCACTTAAGAGATTGTAACTAATGACTTATCTAAAGAGATGATCAAACTTAAACTATCTTTTGTCGGGAGAGGGTATAAATGAAATCTTATGTTGTAATCATTTCTCTTGCAGTGTGCATTACCAAAGAAGAGTATGAGGGCTATTTTATTCACTCAGTATATCTAGAGACAAAGTCGTTCGTTAAAATCATTATTGTCATCTATTCAATTTCATTTCACTAGAACTTGAATTAATGTTAACTAGACAATAGATCACTTGCACAAAAGAATCATTGCTAGGATCATTTACTAATTATTATTAATGACTGCAATTAGGGTTGACGGTTCCACGATTAATGCAACATTTGTCTTGTCTTATCCAAGACTTTTAAACCCTAAATAATCTTCTTTTTCTTTGCCTTTTTACTTGAAGACTCAGCAAGAACATCCAAGAAACCGTGTTGTGCTCATCCATTTTTTAATGGTGATTGTGTGGAAAGTTAATTATTAAAGCCAAGAAAAAGATTCAAATCAATTGCTTTACATTTTCCTTGATATTGTATCAGTAAATTATGGGATCATTTTGTTCCTTCTCTATAATATTTATCTCCTTAGTGTATTTGTCACCATCACAAGGTCTCTCTATTCGTCACCAATTGTCATGCTTATTGCATAAACACTACCTTGTTTAAGAAAATGATGCAAGTTTTCTTTTGCAAAAGACAATTTGAGACGTTCTAATAACCAATTTAAACTGTATTGGGTCAAGACTTTAATAGAGATCGAATTTATAAATGGTAGAGGGCATTCATGGACAAGACTGTCCCAGGGTTCACGAGCTTCTTGTGAAAATGCTTGACATGTGAATAAGACGACATCATTCATAGTGTGCTAACTTGAATGAGTGAAAAAGACGCATCATTCTTGCTACTTTGATTTATGGTCCAGTTTAATTAGTTACCGAAATGTTTTTGTAACGTTTACTTGTGCATCTATTTATGTTGTAATGATTGTATTTTCCAAAAGAAAAAATTAGAATTAAGTATTTTGAATGAATTTGGCTGCAAGGTAAAATCACACATCATATGTCAACACCAATAAAATGATTTGAGTTAAAAGTATTATGAGAGATACAGATATTCATGTCTAGTATCTAACAAAAGGGATTAATTTTGACTTTCACTACAGAAGAAAAATAAAATACAATTAAGAATAGTGATTTGCACTTCATCTAAAAGATTTGTGAAACAAATTCTTGTCCTCTAATGACTTTAATAATCACAAAATACCAACTAAAACCTAAAAAGGCAACCATTATTAGACTTTGATTATTAGAATATGTATATATATCCAATTAATTAGGGCCACCACTAATATTGCTTTGAAAAGATAATTGGTTCACATCATATGAACAACAAGAACAGTAGTTCCCAATATTCCCAGCTAACCCTACTTTTGAAATGTCATGCAATGGACAAGAAAATTGCCTGGAGAACAAAGCAGCCTTGAGCTAGCTGTTATAAACTAATCTTATATATTATTTAATTTCTATCTTCTTTATAAACAATAATTAAGCATATTGGTTCATGTGAGTTATAGAGTTAGTGTGTGCCTCTTTTCATCTCACTTATGTGACGTACGATTTTACCGCAGTACGAAAATTTTGTAATACACGTCGGTTACTATTTTGCTACAAAACCCATTTGGTAATTGTTATCGACGACCACTAATTCATCGAATATATATATTTTTCGTGACAAATATACAATTTTTTTTTTGTAACGTTATCGTATACGAATACTCAAGATAAAAGCTCACAAGACCGATTCAAAAAGGAGGGTTTAGCTGGCTGCACAATATGGGATGGCCTACAAATGAGACCATTTCTTCTTTTCCTTGTGTTGAAAAAACTTGCTAAAGAGTTTGTGTGTACTTTCCAATATCATTTCGTTAATCTCTCTCACACACAAAATTTAACTTTTAAAATTATAGAAAATTCTACGCACAATTTTTATGTTATTTTTGTAAAGGTCATAGCCATTTCACCACCTCCATGAATGATATCCATCCTGGCAAGTCAGCCCTTCCAACTTTAATTTTCATATAAGGCATATTTTATGTTTATACAAGTTCACAAAATTATACATGTTTTATGTGACGTCTTAAACTTTGACATATTTGTTCGAATGAAACAATTTTATTTATAAACGTCAAACACTATAACAATATGTATTATGAACGAGATTATACATATATCATGAAATAACACCTACGGATTCTATAGGTACAGGTAACATATGTGATGGGTCTTAGTACCTAAGAATCAATAATTAAGTATGTGATTATTGTTCTCTGATTTTGGTTTCATAGATAGAGTCACATATATATGGATGCATTGCATGGCCACCAGGTGTTTGTGATAATGTTAATTAATTAATTAATTTTGGAGGTAGCAAAATGTGGAATTATTCACAAGATCGCAAAAAGACAGATCGAGCACCAACACAACAAGGCTCTAATTAATCTAAATTCATTGGCGCATATATATATATATATATATGGAAAAGTATTTTTACATGTACAGAATTTTACTTGTATTTTCACATGTATTTCATATATTCTAATGAAAATGTTTAGGATAGAAAATGGATAAGTTTTAATATTTTAATAAGTTTATTACAAATGTCAATATTTTG